>JAVQJF010120047.1:0-36535 GCA_036023855.1 Gadopsis marmoratus
CTGGCGACCAGTCCAGGGTGTTTCCCTGCCTCTCGCCCAATGTTAGCTGGGATTGGCTCCAGCCCCCCCCCGCGACCCTTCGGGATAAGCAGTCTGGTTAATGAATGAATGAATGAATGAACTGTGCATGGCCCACTGCGCTTGCTGCAGGAGACCAACATAGTAGCCCAGCACCAGATTTCTGCCCGGTCAGAGTTTCCTTCTCTTCCAAGAACATTCCCTTGAAAGTGGAGTCCAGAAAGCTCTCTCCACATTAAATGGGTCAATTTACTGTAGACCACATCATTAACCTCTCAGCTGTGAGACTCAAGCTGCAGCTACATGAAGATACACCCCACTTTTCATGTGTCCCAGTTAAAACCTGTGTCTTCCCGTCCTCTCTCGGTTTAAGTTTTATATCTTAGGCTAAGACAACAGCCATGCTAACAGCTCTGTGAGGCGATACTTAGGCACAGAGGTGCTTTGAAATGTTAACATCAATATGTTAACTTGCTCACTATGACAGTGATAGTATGCTGATGTTTAGCAGGTATGTTTTCACCATCTAAGTTTAGTGCATTAATATTTGCTTAGCACTAAACACAAAATACAGCTGAGGCTTAATTTTGCACACCAAAGGAATATCACTATTATGTGGGGGACATGGATGTCTGTACCAAATATCATGGCAATGTTTGCAATATTTGTCAAAACATTTCATTCTGAAGTACAATGGTAAACCTCATGATGGTGCCAGAGGAAAATCCAGGGGATCGCCAAGAGTTATTAGGATACATTGTCTGAGAACCTTGACTTGTTCATATTTATCATTTTGCAGATAATTTTAATTTGAATAGTTCAGAACTTACTTAGATGTAGTAATAACACACACATTATACAGTATAAATAATCTTTTAATTAATAAAAGATGCATTAGAATTTTCTTTTTATTAAATAGACGCTAGCAGTGTTATAGCCAAAACACAATAACTGTACTGAAACATTTTCGTGAAACTTGAGTCAAGCCATCGGTCAACATTTACGGTCGAGGGGGATGTGTTTTGTGCTAAATTTCCCAGACCCTATCACAAATTGGATTTCTAATTATCAGAACGTCCGTGTTGTCTGAAGAGCTGAAAGGTGCAATAAAGAGTGATCTGTCAATCAGTTGTATTTGCTTCTTTATTGAGTGCGATGGAGCTTTACCCAAACATCTGGAGCCAAACCTAAGCCCAGACCGTTATTAAGTGTGTGTGAAGCACATATCTGGAGCTTGTCTGACAAAACCACCCTTATTGGGATGTGTGGGTAACAGTGGTTTCTGTAACATAGCTGCAGCTATAAGGCATTGATGTGACATCATGTCTTAAGTTACACCGAGCTGAAGGGGCCATTTGTCACATTTGTCAAAGGAGTAAGAGCTTTCTGTGAAATCCTTGAATTTTCTTTTCGCTCTAAAAAAACTGAAAAAAGTTTCCCCTGGATGAATTATGTCATTAAATATAAAAACAGAATAGTCGCTCACACATATTTGACTTCTGTGTCTCTTGTGTGTACAACGCACCCTTATTCAAACCTTCAATCTCAAATCTTATTTTGGGCTTCTCTCCTCAATGAACTACAGCGACTTTTCTTAGAGTCTGAACAATGTGCCCACATTTCTCACCCACTTACACCTAAACAGGAACTTTAAAAGTATAGCCTTTAGCTTTGTGTGTGTCTGTGTTGTGTGCTTGCATCTCCATCCATGTGTGTAGTCGTGCATGGGTGTGCGTTAGCTTCACAGTTTATGCATATATGTGATTTTCTACGTTATATTTGTTCCAAGGTATCAATTTGGTGAGCAGGGCTTGACTTGGTGGCCAGTAATAAACTTCTATTCCAGTGCTGCCTGTGCAGTGGCCTTCACCACAGGCAACTATGTGGCTGGCCGCCTGTGCCACCACAAGGAGAGCCATACATTTGACTGGTATGAGCCACTGCCCATTTACTAAAGCTCTCCGACACAGGGCCACAAAGTGGTGCATCAAGATGTCAGGCTTCAAAGTAGCTTTGAGTTTCAAAATAAATCATTTGAGGGGTTTAAGTTAAATTCAGATTTTATTTTTATTAAAGACTTAAGTTAATATGATGTTCCTGAATGACAGACCATCATGGGATTCACTAAGGACAGGCTAGTGCTACACTGTGGAGTCTTGTGGCAGAAAATTGGAAAGAGTTTTGATTAATTATATGTTGTAATTTTGGTAAATTGTAAGGATTAACAATTTAAAAGTTGAATTGAAGTTTACTCTAAGATGTTATAGCATGAAGATAGCATTCAGCACATTATGAAGTGCTCTCACGTGTAGAGCAAAATGTCCTCTAAAAACTATTAAAAACACATCAGAGTCCAACTGTTGCACTGGGTGATATGTTCCTTCATTACAATAAACCTATAGGCACTGTGGTTTATTTTTGCGTCTATCCCCACATACACCATCCTGCTGCTGTAAATACTCAGTAGCCCCAAACAGTCGTCAATAAATGCACTATTTCATCATTCAGTTTTAGGGAATTACTGGCCCTTTTATGAAAAAAGAGAAAACTATACATTTGTTTTTAAAGATTCATTAATACCAGTGGGTTTGGGGATGCCTGTCACAGACTGGGAAAGTCATAAATGTTTGGTTTTGGTGTTTTCATACTGGCTGACAATAAGAAATAAATGAAATAACACCAGCCTCATTCTTTAAATAACCTCAGAAGGATCTGCATTTATCTGTATGTGCTTTGTTGACTGATTACAATGCTGTTGATCTGTTTCTTATATATGTCCCACTCTGCACGCTCTTTACCCATAATGTACAAACATTACAGTATTGTATTTCTGTTCCTCAGTCTCCTCAAACTGGGTCATCAATCACAACTCTTAGATCAAAACACAGTCAAAACTTCCTCCTGGATTCACTCCCGGCATTTATGAAATATATAGGAAAAAATGCTACCTGAATCATGGTGAAAGCAAAGCTGTCTTTGGAAACAATGACACTCCTATTGGGAGGAATGATTCCACATGCAGGAATGTGTTCTCACTCTGTTTAAATGATTCCAGACATGCTGCTCTCCCTATCGGCTTTACTCAGGGCGCACAGGCAGCAAGCATGCACGTGAACGAGATTATACGCATGCACACACTCCCAACCCCCTCCACTCTCTATCCATGCAGACAGAATCGCCTACTTAGTACTTGAATATTTTAGTGGTCAGGGCTCCACTGATCTACAGCACCTATGAGGTTTTGGTGCAGCATCACTTGTCAGTGACTTGTTATGGCATTATGCATCTGAGACCGAAAGACTGCAGCTCTGCCACCTCTGTGGTTGAGTCTTATTCAGAGAAGTGAACGTACCTCCACTGGGAAAGGCAATGGATCAACGTCACTCAAAAATTCGTTGACAGGCAGATGTTAAATTGAGAAAAAATACTCCTGGGTTGTGCCATCCTCCCTTATTAAGAGCAGAATATAAGGAGTTGCAATAGCTGAGATGGGCTGAAATAAAGATATGAATACATTTCCTTAGAGCGGCTGATTATCTCTCAAATCAACAAAGAATAGGACCTAGAAAACCCATAAATATTAAATTTAAATATTAACAGAGGCAAAAGGAGAGTGAATCTTGGACTTCATCAGCGGGCCGAAACATTGTTGTGTTTACTTCTAGATTCAGCACCCTCAAGTGGTCCCAGAAAAGATAATCAGTGGAGCGTTAGGTTTAGAGATAATTAATTTATTATTGTTGCTGAGGACATTTTGAAAACATACTATTAATAAGGTGCTACTGCCTCTACCAGCAACTGAAATATCCAGTGCTCAGATGACACAAAGAATGAGACGAAAATGAACTGATGTAAATTTCATATATTTTTTTTCCACTACTCTTCTATCCCTGCCTTGAAGAATGGCGGCTTTTAATTGGCTTGTAGCATAAGCTTGTGGGCGGACGCATAGGCACCGCAGCTTACCAGCACAGTGGAAACAGCGCTCCGTCCAGGTTGGTGATTACTGTAACCCAAAACCACCATGTTGGAAATCACCCAATCCATACACTGTGGGAGGCGACCAACAATAAACGAAAAATAACGTGCTACTTACTGCTACTGCGTTTACCTTTTCCACTGTAACTGTGAGAACAAATACTGGTAACAATCAAGATGGAGGTATGAAAAGTCCTGGCCGCAAAGATGAATCCGTTCGATGTAGGTTATCTACCAAAGTTAGCGAAGCATCGTTGCAGGGCCATCAATGGAAGATATCAGGGCCTCGTTGCAAGTGGAACAAAATGGCCCAATTCATATGCTCAGTGTTGTGGGTGATATGAGTGCAGTGCTCTATAATCTACTTCATCTGTTTTTCCATATCTCCAGCCACAGTTGTGCCTTTGGTCTTCTAAGGGAGCACACACAGGGTAATCAAGAACTTAAGCCAATGTGGTTTGTATTTTAGCCACTTTTTGCTTTGAGGTACGGTGACATTGTCTGTTGGCCACAAATCTCGTTCACTGCAACAAACATAAATCTTTTGGCCTTGATTTTAACAGCATTTTATCATTTTTACCAGTATATTTCATAGCCTTTACTAGCTACATCCATGTAGGACACACAACATTCAAATAAGCAAAGATTAATCTAACATTAATCTAATCTAATTCATCTGTTGCTCATTACAGCAACAGATTAATCTTACTGTACAAGCAGTATTTTAGCAATTTGATCCTCTCTGCAACATTTTCCTTGCACCGATCGTGTGGGACAGCCCTTCAAGATGTGACTAAGCAGAAAAACATGTAACCGGGTGTGTAATTTGGAAGCCAAGTCACGATAAATTCTCGACACTTACTTAGATGCCAGCTCCAATCTATGTCTTCCACCATGACCCACATTTTTTCTACTCTATTTTGTTCTAATTCAACTTCTTTTCAACATGTTTGTTAGGATAAACCAAGAGTGACATGGCAAAGATATCAACATCACTTAAAAACATGCAATGTGCAAAGGAAATTGTGATTACAGTGATGATTAGTATATTAAGTAAATGAGCAAGACTAAGAGTTGTACAGCCACATACTAGCTTTGTGAGACAGTAACCTACAGTGGTGTTTAGCCATATGCTTATGTCAGTATGCTAATATGCTGTTGCAGGTATAGTGTTCGCCATTTTAGTTTTGCATGTTAGCATGCAAAATGTTGCTTATTAGCACTAAACAACATAAAATTAAATGAAAAAGAATGTCTATCATTTTGGTCATAAACCAAAGTATTGAAAACATAAGGGATCACCAAAGTTATTACAGTTAATCCAGTGGGGAACATGAATGTTGTCAAATTTCACGACGTTCTGTCCAGTAGTTGTTGAGACATTTCACTCCACAGCGACAGCACACCACAAATGTCACCCTCATTATGGCACCAGATGAAAAGTCAGAGGATCGCTAAAGTTATTATGGTTCATCGTCTGAGATCCATTTATGTCTGTACCAAATTTAATGACAATCCATCCCACAAATGTAAAGAAAGTTCCGTAAAAACTAGTCACTACTATGGCAACACCTCATAGTAGTGCTAGAGGAAAGGTCAGGGGATCATCAAAGTCAGGAGGATTCATCCTCCAGTGACAATGAATTTAATTGCAGAAATGTTATGGCAATCCATCCGGTAGCTGTTGTGCTATTTCAGTCTGGACCAAAGCGGTGGTCCGAGCTACACACAGAGCGACATTGCCATCCCCAGAGTCGGGCCAGGCTTTCAGTGCCAGCAGAACCAGTGAATAAATGATTACAACACAGAGCTCCCTATTAATAATCTCGCAATTACTTGTCGTATAGTTTCAGTCACAGTCCTTTTTTCTCTTGTTGTCATTTGGAGCAGGGTAAACCATGTGATGATTTACAGTGCCTTATCCTCCAATTGCTTTATAAATCGATGATTTATTAGTTGAAGCTGTAGCCGTATTCCAGCTTTCATTCTTCTGCATCATACTTTCCTCTTATTTATTCACATAATAAAAATCAGGGATATCCATTCATGAGAAAGGCAAGTCAAGGCAGGTTTTGAGGCTTGTATGTGTCCAAACAGCTTCAAGGAGACAAGAAACAAGCTAAAATTAACCAAGTACTGAAATGCAGCTCAGCACAGCTGGGCTCAGTAAATATGCCTATATGTATTTGTGTGGAACTGTTATCTTAAAAGGGTGATGGCTGGTTGGAAAATTAGTCTCCCAGTGCCTGATTTTATGACTAGGAACCCTGCTTGGATACCCACTCATTAAGATGTCAGAAGGAATATACCTGCTGCAATAAAAGGTTAGGCAGTAGACATTTGTTTAGTCACTAAATGGCCTTTATCTCCAGCATAAACTTTCATTCCTGCCTGAGTATCTGGATAGTCCTCAGTGGAAGCAGTGGAACGAATAATCCTTTGCCTGAATGCTAGAACATTCCCACCAACCTTGATCCAACATTACATGACAGTTTCTTACTTTTTACAAGTTTATCTTGAAGGTACGCAAACAAACAGAGTAGCACCGGCGCGCACAGGAGGATGTGGTCGATGGCCGTGCTTTCCATGCAGAAGAACATGGCTGCTAATAGTTGCCTATTCATCCAGACATGGAGGATGTTTATCGTCCATTTCTGGCCACCATATCCTATGTTCAATTTGTTTTCGGTTGGTCTCCACCAACTCCTGAGAAAAATATCTGAGTCTTTAACTTTCTCAGCATCAGACTAACTTGTAGCAACAGACGTAGTTGGACCAGTAGTTGTCTGATTGAACGTAAGAAATACAGATTAATGCAACTTAAAGAACACTGAATGCTGCTGAGCTGCATTCACATGTGGTGATTTAATGGATTTTGTGATTTACTGTTTAGTACCTCAAACTTTGCCAAATTCACAGGCCCCATCCCTCATAAAAGGCTGATGTTCCTCTGCACACACAAGAATGCTTGTGAGAATCGTCTCATAGTCTCAATAGTGCAATTGCTATTGTACAAATGTCAGGATGAAACTGAATTCTCTAAATAAAAGGTTTTATGCAGAGCATCAAAGATGATGACAGCGATTTATGCTTGACCTCAACAAACAAGAGTAATGAGGAACAGTCACTGCCTATGAAAACAGCAACTCGCAAAGTGCTCTAAATCCAATAAGGTTCATGAGTTCAAGCATCTTTGGTGCACAAGCCATGTGTCTTCATCTGCCAAGTTCTCTGCTTTGTCTTTGTCTTTTGCTCTATTCGCTCATCTTTTGCAGTATCTTTCCTGTCGCTTGCAGACTTCATCTCACTTCATTGTTGCCCTCATTTGAAGCTGAAGACCCAAAGTCAGTTAGTAAACTGGGTAATTCTACATCTATATTTTCCACCCCCCCCCCCACCCCCCAAGTATAACAGGACATAACGTAGCGAAACATTTAGCTATGTTTGCAAGACCCCACATTCAGTGTCAGTCAGTCAGTTTTTACTGCTGACGGCTGGAGACAGGGCTCAGGGAGACTTTGGCTCATGAAATATGAGATGCTTGGGGCATGTTTAGATTATCACAGACCTCTCCACTTACCTCACCATAACACTCAGTCCAGTGCTGAGAGGAAAGGCATTCATCACACAGACTTGACAAGAAACATGAAAATAGGATGGCCTCTTTTCATCTATCTCTGGTACCCTTGGAGGTTGAGCACTATGATGTCAGATCTCTAATTTTGTAACTGTACAGGTCTCCTTCTGTACCGCTATCAAGACATTGCACCATTTATCATGCAGTTTTGTTCTTATCACTCAGATTATTGTTTTAGCTAACGCAGGTGTTCATAACATAGTGTCTCTTGTATATGCCCAATTATTATTTGCCATGCTAGCAGCATGCAACCAGGAATGGCAAAGTTTGCCCGTCAGCGCACCACTGTGGTCCCGACCGAAATATCTCGACAATTGCATGGTCCCCGGAGGATTAATCCCACTGACGTTAATGATTCCCCTGACTTTTCCTCTAGTGCCACCATGAGGTTGACATTTAGGTTTAAGTCAAATGTCTTAGCAACTATTGAATGGCTTGCCACGGACTTTGATGCAGGCATTCATGTCCCCCTCAAAGCCTCAAACCTCATGCAGTAGTCTGTATATATATCTGAAGGTTCTTTTTCTTCTTTTAATTACACCGATGTCCTGTTACTGAAAACACAGACTCCAACAAAGAAAGTGTGTAGGAAAGGGACCTGCATTGTAACATTGTGGTATGTAATGCCTAATGTAATGGGCAAATTGGGATTGTTAAACGAATTTGTTTGACACAGGTGCCAATAATACAGTGTTGGGTCGGCTGTTTCTTTTCTCCTCTGTGCACTGTGTGTAGTACAGCAAGCGATAAGTTTCGCGAACATTGAACCAGGTGACCTCACAAAACTTGAAAGTGAAAGCACACCTTCCCACGTCCAAGAAACTCCTACTAGGTGAGGCCGTCTGGGTACCACATGCACCTATAATCAGCATGCCCAGACAAACATACATTCCACTCAGTGGTTATGCTGTCTGCAACGTCTAATATGCATCCCTCTCCGCCCCCCAGCCACACACGGCCTTCTGGGTGGATAATTCACAGCAACGTGGAGCTCTTGAAGTTACATCTACTTGTGATCTGTTAGTGCACGTCTGAGTTCAGAAGACCCGGTTGAAACTTTAATTTTACTGCAGACATGGGTTCACGGGCTCCCTGTCGCCCAGGCGAAGTAACGTTGAGCACCTACTCAGTTTCTATATGCTCGAGTGGTGCTGATTGCTACACGGGGGAAGCAAATGAAGAGAGTCATCAATCAGCTGAAAGATGTTTCCTGGACACTGTATAGTGTTCCGGAAGCATCATAAATCACACGAAATGTATAGACATACAGACATAATGGTGTGTCGTGCATTTGAGAGAACTTTAATTCTTAAAGTAAAACTGCACTCAAGTGACATGTAGAGTGTAAAACTGCAGAGAGGTGTGTCAGTCTACTGTCTCTGGAAAGCATCAAGAAGAATCCTGAAACTTCAAAGTACTCAGATTAAAAGCTGCCTCCAATAGAAGAACAGCCACCGGGCAACATTTTCAAGGCATTTTTGTTTTTATAGCTGCTCTGGGCTGAACCATGCAAGGAGTAGAGACTTATTACGGAATAATTATACAATGTTGAGCTTGGTACAGTAAATGCATCAGTTGTAATCATATGCTTCCAACTACATAGAGGGCAGCGCTAAAGTCATCTCTTTCTGAGAATTGTAGACAGAACCCGAAACAAGAATCTTGGAGCCGCTGGATGTCTGTCAGTATATTTTGTCGGCTGTCCGAGTCCCGTTTGAAAAAAAAAACAACTGAAGACTTTAGTTTCGGTTGTTCAGATTTCCCCTCTGCCAACCCAGGAGGGCTCGTCAAATTAAACCAAACATTTTGGGCCACAGTCCCGGGAAGCAACATGAACAAGAGGTTCTGACCTTTTCTGCCAAACAACTTGAAACAAAATGACAAAAAAAAAAAAAAGCCAACGCCTCTGCCAGAAACCCAATATGCACAGCGAGGCTGCTTTCAAGAAATTTTTTGTTACTGCTGAGCAAGCACAATAGCATCACATCAGATCATAGTTAAATAATGCTAAGAATTCAGACAGTCGTACAGATTAGCCACAGAGCTCATTCTACCCCACCCAATATTTTCAACAGTGACCCCTTTCTGCACATTTATTTCCTTTTATATATAACATTGATTGGGTAGTTTCCTCAAAAGCATTTGCTCCAAAGGCTAGAATCAAATCTTTTGCAACACTTGCAGTCGGTTTCCGATCCATTGATAGCGACTGGAAACGTTCTGCATTTTTAGCCGCACTCTATTCTGGCAATGTCGATCACTCAGTCAGCCCGCCACGTTGGTCCAGACTGGAATATCTCGACTACGATATGGGATGGATTATCATGACATTTTTTTGTGCAACGCATTCATGGCCCCCAGAGGATGAAGTCCAATGGCTTCGATGATCCCCTGACTTTTCCTGTAGCGCCACCAGGAGGTCAACTCATTCGCTTATCCTGTGAAATAATGGAACATCTGCTGGACGACTGCCACAGAATGTTGTACAGTTGTTCAAGGATCCTACATGATCCTCTTGGAAAACTGTAGGATAGATTGCGGTGAGATTTGGCACAGACATTCGTGTTGTAACGACTTTTCCTCTAGCGCCATCATCAGGTCCATTTTTTTTTGTCCAATACTTTGACTAAATATCTGACAAAATAAAGATCGTCATTGTGACGTTAGCACAGAGCTGCTAGCTTGGGTGTAGAGTAGACTCATAGTCTTCTTTAACAGTGGCAGTTAATTTTCTACGCATTGGTATAACACGTTTGTGTTGATCACACATTTTTATTTTCATCAGTACTCAGGTTCAGATGGAGCTGTCAGTTGCAAAAATGAAAGTTATCCATTTACATCACCAGTCAGGTGGGAAGGTCATTGTATCAAAGGAACCTTAACTTAGCATCTGCCACCGCAGTGCCCATGAGCAAGCTATCCTCTCTTGCCCAGTAGAGCTGCACAGTGGCCAACAGTAGAAAAATGTGGTTTTGCAGAGGTCGAAACCAGATGTGGATGTGTTTAAATATGCAAATGCTCAGCAAATTTCCCTGAGTAAATAAATGTTTGAAAAATGCACGGCCCTAATAAATCAGAGCGCTGGTCCTGCACACCATGAGGTCTAAAACGAACTAATCAAAGCCACACGCACACAACAGCATTTTGGATTTATTTTGAATGGAAGTCCAGGCACGTAGCCATTGATCTGTATTGTTTATGCTCGGTCCCCAATTATACATCCAAATTATTGTGTTTTTAATGATTCACACCTGCACAGCGCTGTGCTAAGTCTTTGCCCCGGCGTGCTGAATATCTGCTACGCCCGCAGTTCTAATTTCTGCCCTGTGATAAAACACATAAACACAAATTATCCCAAATGTGGTTTGTGTTTGTGCGAGAATGGCTGCCATTACGCTGTTAAATCCGGCCTTTCATCGGCACACAGGGGAAACCAAATCAAGGGGACGACTCTATCTACCACCTGTGCGTCCATTATTTGTTCCAGTCATCTTAAAACCATTCATTATGTTCAGGCCTCAGGATCCCTGCTGTCCAAATGCAAAATCCAAGGGCTCCTCGAGGAAACTCCAAGAATCTGGAGAACATTTCATTTTGGCCATTGAGGCTTTCATATTAACCGTTGGCACATGTGGAAGCTACTCGGGCTCTTTTCACATTCTTAGGCTGTCAGGAAACGTCTGACACAGCAGCTCCACCCCACCGCTTACTTTGCATGTGGCGTGTTGCATTTAGTTTAGTACCTCACCTACTGCATTTTTTATCTTTTTTTTTTTTTTTAGTTGGGGGTAACTTCCTTTAGTTTGCTGTGTTATTTTCCCCCAAATCCTCACCGTCAACTACAAGAAACGCGTTGGCGCTTTTAGGATGAGTGTGTGTGCAGGATACTGTACTTTGGCTGCTCTGGGATGCAGGGATGCTCGTCACTGATGCTGTTCCGACCCCCTTCCAAAGCACAGGGGGCGGGTCCCGAGACTTCACCTCCCCGGCTGGTGATTTGATGAGCGGGGGGGGGGGGATATGTTCACCGTCGCCGCAGGTTCAGTGTCGCGGCGTTTGTCCAGCATCCCGACGGCGGCGCGCAGCTCTCGGGGAACCGGACCGGTTTTGCGCTTTGCCACCAGTCAGCGTGCTGTGGGGCTCACAGCGGACCTGAGGGGCCCCGGCGGACCGACAGAGAGGCGTCCTTGTGCGTCCACGCATGGCTCTCTAGAACAAGCGCACCTTTGCGGAGTGTGGAAGGGGCCGAGTTTCGTTACCAAGTCGCCCGTTCTCTGCACAGCTTGCCATGGAGATGCAAAGGTGGACCACCAGGTGGAAGACGAAACGGTGGCTGTGGGACCCGACGCTTCTCGCCGTGCTCACGTTCACTTTAATCCTCCGAGCTGCCGACGTCAGAGCAGGTAGGAGGCTGCACGGCGACCCCAGAGCATCCCGGGCGACCGGAGAGCCACAGTTTGCCAGCATGCCTGAACTTTGACTTTTGACCTCGTTATTGTCATTCAAATATACACAAGTGTAACATGTAACATGTATTCAAAATCTAAAGTAGACCAACAGAACAGATGATACCTTTAATATGTCATATTCGAGCCAATCCAGGCTTTTGTATGATGGTGAGTGAAGGTCGCGGCATCTCATCTGGCTGCACCTGCATCCAAGTTTCCAGAAACCTTTGCAGGGGTCACCTCTTCGAAGTGGTTACGGCGACAATTACAATAAACCTTAACTATGTAGGCTGCCTACATAGTTTTATTGTGTCCACATTCATGTTGGGTTGATTGTAATGTAAAATGTTTTTTTGTTTTTTTTTTTGGGATGCTGCTAGTAGGTTAAGTCTGCCATCCAGGTGGGGTCAGTGAGGAGAGGCGGACCGTGTTGATTTCTTCTTGGTGGTCCGCGTGTAAAGTGTGCCTGAAAGTGACCAGTGAGCAGCGACGGTGCTTATTAGTGGTGATTACGCTGCTGCAGTTCACGCTCTGCTGTATTATGGACCCAGATTCACAAGTACATAAAATTTGCATCGAAAGTAGTTTCTTTCTTTGCCCAATAAGCCGTCAGCTGTATTGATATCACAGTCTGACAGCTGTCAGAGTTTTACTGTAGCACAGTGTAACTTTTACTATATGGCTTTTGTGATAAATATTCTGAAGGTTTAAATAATACACTGGGCACAACACTGTGGAATTCTGGCAGCGAAATTCATATTCTGGCCCGAAGGATCCAGCCATCCACCATCTTTCCACATTATCTGGGCTCCCACTAAGTCCAAGAAGGGGCGTTGATGGAAAAAGGAAAATAATCTGGAGTATTTTCTTTGCTGTAAAAACACATATGTGGGTCACATTAACTACTTCTTTTATATTTCCTTTGTCTGCAATGGCATAGAGACGTCCGTACTGGACTGTGGCTTTTGGCTAGGATACATTTGTACGTGTCAAAGTTGTGTGTCTGTTTGGATGCGTGTTGCTTTTTTAATATTTGTGCTTTTGACATCAGACCCCTTTAAAGACTTGCCTCCTTTTATCAGACCCATAAAACTGACAGAAATTTTACTAATGTTAATCAGAGGCTAATTTGCAATAGATGGCCATTTGTTTAATGTATTGCATCCTTTCTAGACATTTCCTGCCTCAAGTCCCACCCCGTTTTGAACCATCACCATCATTCATTGTTTTTACTGTCCAAGTCCTAGGATACAGTAAGAAATCGTTCAGCAGAGGGCAAATTGCAGACAGAAATGAAAAAAACAAAAAGCAAATAGATCATGAAAGTCACTACCACAGTGGCATGGCTTGCTCATTGCCCATCTTTCTTCACTCCGAGTGATATTTAAACTAACCATAATTGCATGATGTGCTGGCAAACATTCACAGGCTTTCCAGTGTACTTTAATTGCCGCCTATTCTGCCAACTCTCAGTAGATGGCAGTGACACAGAAAAAGATGCTGCTGCACGACCGCAGGGCCACAGAGATGTTAAGTCAGTATGTCACAGATTTAAAAGTTAATCACAAGTCTAAACTCAAGCATCAAACTGTACGGCTCTGATGAGTTATGAGACGAAGAGTGCTGGAAAAGCTTGCCTGTACGGCTGAAAAATGGTATTTTAATGTGTGAGGTTCTGCTGGTGGAATTGCTTTAATGATTTTAACAGAGGATTTCCGTGTCACTACGTGTTTGACTGTCTCAGGAGAAATCACACTCCTTTGCCATGGTAGTAGCTTGTTAACACGGCAGCTAGTATATCACCAACAGCAGTCAGGAAGATGTGTCATTAAAAGTCAGAGAGACTGACAAATTACCCCTCAGACAAGACTGTGGCTGGTCTGAAACGGCTTTGGTAACCTTGGCACGAGAGAACTGTCTTCTCTCTCTTGTGGTTTCCATCTTTATCATTAGAATATGGTTTATTCCCTTTTAAAGGTGGAAGAATGTGAGTCTTTCTTTTCTTCAGGATGTGTTGAGGGCATAGCATGCTGCCTCAAACAGATTTTAAAAAGCTATGTCTCTTCATTCGGGGTTCTTTAATGGTTTTGGGATATTGCCTCTTTTTTCGGGGCTTCTGTGAAGTGATGGTTGTGGAAGGAGAGGGACTGAAGAGTCGGGGGTGTGGGTGGGCGGGTGTGTGTGTGTATGGGAGGGGGGGGGTTCCTGGCCAATTCAGAACATCTGGAATATATGAGGCCTTGAGGTATGCAGTAATGCAGAAAGGCATTCTGAAACTCACAAAGAGACCTTTAGTCCAAGCTTTCTTTCTTTTTTTTTCAAGAACCAGTAGCTCTGTACTTGGGACAATATAATAAGAGCCACAGACTATTTTCTTTTTTATGAGGCATTTGGTGTGAGGTTTAAACTTGGCGATGGGTACATGCTCACATTTCGTTTTTCTGTCTGTGTTCGAGTCACAAGTCAGTCTGCTAGTCTTCGGGGCAAGATGATCTCTGTGTCTGTTAAACTGAATCGTCAGCCATGAAGCCGCTTTCGCCCCCGTCGGTTGAGAAAACTCACAGTGGGACCGAACTGAATGGAAATCAAAAGAAATGATTCGTGAACTGTGGCATCAGATGACGTGGACCCATATCAGACTCCAGGCCTCTCAAGTCACTTAAAGATCAGATATGCGCAACTTCAAATGAGCGAAAACCTCGAGACGCGATCCCTAAACACGTGCTACAGGGATGGGGGCTTCTCAGTTTAGTCTCATGTATGTTTTAGTAAGGGGGGTATAGGGAGTCGTGTCAGTGCCATAATGGGTTCAGCATGTGGACTCAAAGCTCCACCCATCAGACCCCCCTCCTGGTCACTAAAAGCAAACAGGAACTGCACAATCAGCACTTCCTGGCTTCACGTGCCACATGACTTGCAACAACAGAAAATGTAATGTAATGTCGTATAGTTTTTATAATAATAAAGTTGTGGATTAATGTTAAAATGTCTAGCAAACAGGCACTACAGAAAGTATGGCGAAAGAACAGGCTAACACAGATTAGGGTCCACATTTTGCATGACAAGAAAGAACGCACGCTATGTCAATAGATGGGGGGGGGAAAGGGTTATATCTTGACCAAACTCTCTTCCTGGTTCACACAGTATTATGGGGTGTTATAAGGCGGTCAAGGAGATTTCCTGCAATGTGAATTTCCTTGATGCCGTAAAATAATTTTCCCACAGTGTTCTGAAGCTCGTATCAAACACATGCTGACTATTCAGACATATTGTTTATCATTGCTGGGCCTTTGAAGAGGACACATCCTGCCACGTGACTCACTGAAAAGACAATGAGTAATGGGATGTCTGGACACAGTTGTGCTGGTTTTTGCTGCTGTGGTTTTTGTAACATTTAAACAAGTAGCATTTAATACTTGGGTTGCAGTGAGTTTGGTTAGGAATGGAAAATGAGCTGTTATTCATTTTATTTTATGCACTGGACCTGTGCAGTTTTTATTATGCCCTTCTTAGATGTAGATCTAATATTTCTCAGGCCAAAACATACTGCAGTGTTGGTGTGTGGTCTTTACTTCAGTTTATTACCATTTACAACAGTACAGAAATGTTAATACATGTGGTAAATGTCATTACATTACAAGGCAGCAAGTGTTATAACACTTTTGGTCAGAAAGTGTTTGATCTGTGATGGTTTTAATTGAGTAAATGCCAGCTCATAAATACCAACTTCAATTTAGAGACCCCTCGCAATGATATAGAGCTATATAAATAAAATTGAATTAAATTATTTAAAGCGAGACTACATCATTTTTGAAAGGAGAAATAACAAAAGTTTCCCCCTCACAAATAAAAAGGTGAATTCATAAGAAGTAAAACGCACCCTTTCTCATTTAACTAACTCCACAGCCTAACTCCATCTGTTTGATGACTTCTGCTTGTGGTGGCTAATGCTAGCTAATGTTAGCTAAGGTGCTGTAGGTTTAGGTTAAGGTTAGGTTAAGCTAAGGTTAGGTACTGCTGTGTAACTGAAATTACGGAGTCAGGATTTTCTATTATCTACTGATATTACTGTTACACTACATTTAAGCATTTTCCATTTTCCTTTAATTGTGACTTTTGACAACAGTGGCTGGTCGTCAGCAAAGGTTTCATAGACTCACTTTAAAGATCTGGGATTGAAACAGGATAAAGGCTGCCTATAAACGCTGGACCGATACATTGGCCATGCTGATATATCGGCTGATATTAGTGTATTGCAGATATTTTATCGGTGTATATGTCGGGCGATAAGTAAAAGTACAGGCATTCCAAACTGGGTTTGAGGTCATTTAGAAAGAGTGTCTGCCTAGTTTGTCCACCAGAGAGCACTGACTGTAAAATGTCCTGCTCAGTATGTATATTGGTCACGAAAAACAGAGAAAATACATTTTTATGTTTAAGAAAACAACAAACTGGACTGATATATAGTGACCTCGATATCAGCCAGTCTTGGTCAGTCTATAAATAAACACATGAAATCCACAGTTTTCAGTGAGATTGAAATACTGTATGTGTATTTTATAATAAATAGACTGCTTATTTGGCACTGCCAAGTACAGACAAGTAATAACATACTGTAAGACGCTGTCACAGTCACAGAATTTAAGCCAGATTTAAACAATTTGTTCAAACCTACACTTTTCTCAAGAGCATTTCTGTATGTACAGTTACTATTTTATCCATTACAGTGACCATAATGACCTCGAATTAAGAGCCTCCTCTTACTGTATATTTTTAAGCAAATGCAGCCTCAGACAGACATACGTTAAGTCACCAATAACACTGCTGTACGTCAACGCTCTCGTGTATACGCTAACCTTAAAACATACCCTAGGCTTCTTAAATTCCCCATAATCACACTGGAACAGATGATGTGCCTCGGGGAACGGGATAAATAGGGGCTCAAGAGAAAAACATTTACAGAATGGGACGGAGAAAGACACTGAGAGTAAAGAGTAATCAGGAATGAACATAGAGTTGGACAATTTCAGGGGAGAGAAGAAATGAGAAACAGTGTTTATGACTGCAGTGCACAGTAGTTTCACTCCTGAGTTCCAAGTCCATTGATAGAAAAGAGTCTAGTAGTGTTAAGAAGCTTGTAAATCTGCCCCCCGCTGTGCTCTCCTTATCCTAAAGACCCAGTGATCGGCAGCAATACGTTTTATCGTCCAGTAGATGCTGTGGCTTTTGCCTGTGGGGGTAACAGTGGAGGTGAGAGGGAGGGAGGCCCAATTATGTCTGCTGACTGGTTCTTAACATTTTTACTGCTCCTCTGCCAACGTAGCTCATAAATGAACAACTGCTTGAACTGACAGATTTGGCCAACAGTCCCTGCACAGGCAAGGGCTGTAATGGGTGTAAATGTTGACTTATCATCAAAATGCCAGGTCCTATTAGAGTTTCTGTTAACTGTTGGCGTGTGCTTACTGTGTACTGTAAAATAACATGCAGCAACATGTACACTAATAATGCATTATAATGAAAGCATTTTCTTCTATAATATCATACATCATCTTAATTTTTACATTTATTTATGTTTGTATGTTGTGTGTATTCATTGTTTTTATTTAATTCATTAAGCCGTGCTTACAGATTTTACATGGTCTACGCAGCAGAATAAAACATTTACAAGCTGATTTATGATCAGGAAAGTAATGTTTCCCAATCTATACAACTGCACATGAATGCAGCATCGTAGAACACTTTTCAAACAATCTACACTTTTGAGTTGTGTTTTCACATATACCTTTAAAAGTAACATTGAATCAAACACAAAATCACAAAAAAAATAAACATATTTTAGGGTGGGAAGAAAGCTGTTCTGAAATAAATTCTACGCATGGGGAACACTGACTCAGAGCTTTGGACAAATGCATTCTCCAAATGGATTATTGCTATGCAAATGTTATGAAATTTGGCCGCCCATGCATCATTAAGTAATGTAATCAATTCCTTGTTCTGCCTTCACAGCTGAGCCTGTAGATGTGCTGAAGGTTCTAGACTTCCAGAGCTCTCCTGAGGGAGTACGAAAAACAACAGGCTTCTGCACAGCCCGGAGAGGATCCAGACCTGACACAGCTTATCGAGTGGGAAAACAGGCTCAGATCAGCACTCCAACCAACCTGCTCTTCCCAGGTAACCTCACTCCTTACCGCCCACAGGTTATACGTTTGCCCATCAGTTACGCCGGACAGCAGAAAGTGGATCTCGCAAAAACACAAAAGATACGAAAAGAGGCTAAAGTTGTAATGCCGCCGAGTGCGGCTTTTTCTTGAGGACCACTTGCCCACTGATGTGCAGGAGATCATTTGCATTATATTTGATTACTTCTGTGGAGAACTTAGAATATATGCTTTTATCTGACCTCTCATGAAATTAGAGGATGCTGATGGGTATGTTTTTGAATGAAACTTTGCAGCTCTTACACAGGAACACTTGGCTAAATGCCAACGTTGGCATAACACAATGACAATGTTAACATACTAATGTTAAACAGGTATAATGTTTACCATGTTCATCATCTTAGCGTAGCATTTTAGCATGCTATCATTTTCCAATTGGTGCTAAACATAAAGTACAGCTGAGGCTGATGGGAACATCATGAGTTTTGCAAGTTTTGACCGGCTCTCAGATCAACACTGCCATCAATGCTGCCTGCGCGGAAAATAAATGCACGTCTACTCAAACAAATACTTGAAACTCTTGCTTTTATTTACTGTCTTGAACCACTTAATGGCCAAACAGAAACATCTTTAAATTTCACAATCAAATATGATATTATGAGTAACTGCAATTAATCCACTCGATGAATCCAATTCACTACAGACACCTGTTTTCTGCAGTGCAGTGCAGACTTTAAGCAATTGCTTTCTAGAAGATGCTCGTGAAGTGTTTTAGTAGGCCCCAAGTGCCCGTAGGGGATGAGAGTCAATGCTGTTGGAAATGTCATGTAAACATATGACTAAAGTAAGAAAAGCACACCAGATTTTTGTTATTTGATATTTTGAGTTAACCCACAAATTATTACAGCAAATCAATGACAGGAATATATCTTTTGATGTTTTGTGGACTGATCTTCTCAATAAAGTATCTGTCCTCAAGTTTGATTTCTGGCAGACATGAGAATGCGGTATTTGGCTGATGTAGTGACATCTAGGAGGGTCTTCATACCGAATGCGCATTGCCTGAGTGAAAGTCTGCTGCCCGGCTGTTTGTGAGAAATAAAGCCTTATTTATTTTATTAGGAAGGCGTGAACTCAGAGGAACAAAAAGCTGTTTGACTGCGCCACCATTTGCTTTGCTATTTTCTTGCAGTCATTGCTACTTTTCAGCTAAACCAAAGATTGAATAAACTGTAGAGGACAAGACGTATGTTATTGCTGATGGTTTAAGAAAACCAATGAGCTGTACACAGATGTAAATTTGCTATTTGTCAACTTCCAATCTTGTCAGCTTAAATATGAGAAATACAACAGATTATAATATATAACATTAATATATAAAGTTCAAGCCTGTTAAACCTTTATTACTGGGGAAAAGTGTAGGAAGAGTGCCAAGCTGCTTATGTACACAAAACTATCTTGGCAAGAAAGTGTATAGAAAAGTGTTTGGTGTTCTGAGTTCTGTTAAATAAATTGTCCCAGTCTGTGCAGAATGTGTTGTTTTCTTTCAATTTGGCCTGATTTGAAAGAATATACAAACAGTTCAAAATAGTGTTCTGTATTAGAATGAAACTTCTGTGATTTTTGGCTTCAACTGCCAGCACACCTTACACTAATGGTAACGGAAATTTGAGTATAATTAAGCTTCAGAGGGGAGGTGTAGGAGGTGCCATGGAAGCCAAGTGTCAAAATGTCCTCAGTCAGAATAACTGGACTTTTATGTGATCTGGATTAGTTATTTTGTCATTGAACCGAGCTATTATGGTTTTAAAAATATGACATTTGTTTTATTTACAGCCCTTGTAAAATTAACGAGGCTACATCACCACCATTGAGTCCTTTCAGGGGATGCCAAGGTTCTCGTTCAGCTTCTTTAATAAACACTGCCCCAGGTCCAGTTGTCTAGACACTGGGGTTTAATGTGAGGAGAGAAAGTTAGAGAGCTAATAAACTTGATATTATTCAATGTAGTCATTACAGTACAATTGGCATTGTAATGTAGACGATAGATGTGTAAAAGACAGGGCACGAGGTGAAATGGAGTCTTCATAGAAAGGAATAGTGATGTTTAAGTTTTTGGGAGGGTTAGATGAAAAGATCGATAGCACACTCATTCACTGAGAGAGGTATCAATCTTCTCAACTAACTCTCAGCAAGAACTAAGAAAGCATTTTGCCAAAAATGTCAAACTATTCCCTTAACTGGAAGATGGAAGGTAGGCAATAAACCTTGTCTGCAACATCCTCAGAAATGAAAAGATAAAAGCATTCCTGATCCAACGTCCCCACAAGAGTTATTTAATACTAAAATACTGTAGTTCTTCTGGGAAGTTCCCATGTGCGTAATTGCTCTGACAAATTTACCCATATCCGTGTTGCACCTTCAGGGGGAGTTTTCCCAGAAGATTTCTCCATCCTGTTTACCATCAAGCCCAAGACTGGCCTACAGTCCTTCCTGCTGTCCGTGTACAACCAGCAAGGCATCCAGCAGCTCGGCGTGGAGGTGGGCCGTGCCCCCGTCTTCCTGTATGAGGACCAGCATGGCAAGCCTGCCCCGGAGGAGTACCCCCTGTTCCGCTCCATCAACATTGCTGACGGCAAGTAAGTGACTTACTGCTTCTCAAGAGGGCTTGAACACGTTGGAGGTCAGATGTGGGTGGTAGATTTCTGTGTCCCATATTCACTGTTACATTCAGAATCCCAGGTTTGTTGTGAAGCTGGTGTTGATTGGCTCAAAGGGAAAGCAGGTCATTTTGAGGCTCATCTTGAGCTCTTTATTTAGATTTATAGGTTATATTTTATGCTAAACCAAACCAATCTGCTTAAACGTATTTTCTCAAGCACCCAGAACGTACTTAACTCTTCAAGCATTGTATACTGACACACAGCTCTGAAGATTTATTATCATCTTATGTTTGTTCAGTCATTAATACCATATGGAATAAGTAAGACATCATGGCAAATAAATTGCTGCTAGCAATTTGATGACAGCCTTTTCTTTTCCAGATTATTTACAGCAGCTGTATATTGATATGCAGTAATGGGCAGGATCTTCATAAATCGCATAGCTGTCCAATGACACTGATACAAATCATTGTTAAAAGCTGCCCTCTATAATTTTCACAAATGCTAGCAGAAATGTCTTGAAATGATTCCACGTGTGGTTGTTGTCTGTAATGAATTATATCAGGAAAAACCTACAGTGTAAATATACAGTACAATCACTACAATTTTGCTTTATATGTAGTTTGTTTTAATGTGCAGTTCATACATTTTGACACAGAAATGTACCCTTTCTATATTTATACTAACATAGTTGCCTCTGTATGCCTTATGAACATGCCAAACCAGTGATTTATCAAATATTGATATGAAATTCATTGGTGATTTCCTCTGACATAATGTATCACCAAATCTAAATGTATTTCCCCGTATACTCAAACGTATGGAACCTGCAGACATTCAAAGAAATAGTCTGACATGTTGGGAAGAAATGTGCTTCCTTTTGTGCTGCGAGTTAGAAAGTTGAGACCACTCATGTGTCTGAACAAAAGATATGAAGCTACAGCTAACAGACGATTAGCTTAGCACAAAGTCTGGATACAGAAGGAAACGTCTAGCCTGGCTCTGTCTACAAAAATAGCCTAACAGCAGCCTTAAGATCACTTTTAACACAGTATTTGTTCCATCCTGGTTCCATCCAGATTGTGTTACTTGCGGACAGAGCCAGGCTAGCTGTTTCAGGCTAAGCTGCGCCAATCAGCTGTTGCCTGTTGCTTTGTATTTAGTATACAAATATAAGAGTGGTACTGATCTTCTCATTTAACTTTCAGCAATGAAGCAAATAAGAATATTTCCCAAAATGTCAAGCTATTCCTTTATTTGTTCCATAGACTGTGGCAATTTTCTTGAAAGGATAGGAAGTGCCAGAGCATGCCGGTTGTATTTTGACCTCCTACCGTTCTCCCTTGCTGCACAGATGGCATCGTGTAGCTATCAGCGTGGAGAAGAAGAGCGTCACCATCATTGTGGACTGTAAGAAGAAGGTGACCAGGCCGCTCGGCAGAAGTGACCAGGCCGTCATCAACACAGAAGGCATTACGGTTTTTGGCACCAGAATTCTGGATGACGAAGTCTTTGAGGTAAGTAAGGCGGCCATATTGAATCCATATACACCTGGATTATGCTAGCCGCGTTGTGATGACTATCGTGTGATGATTACTTTAAAGGGACGGTTTGACATTTTTGGAAATGTGCTGATTTGCTGTCGAGAGTTAGATGAAAATATGGATGCCACTCTCATGTCTGTGCTTTAAGTATTAAGCTAAAGTCAGGAGGCATTTAGCTTGGGGTTAGCATAAAGACTGGATGCTGGGGGAAACAGCTAAGCTGGCGCCATGCCATGGCTACTACCATCATTTATACATTTCTGTTTGTGTAGCTGCAGACTAAATAAACGAGAAGCAACGTGATAATTAACGGGCTTTAAATGTGTTGATTAGGCATATCTTAGGACTTTGAAGAGAGTCAAGCTCGCTGTGTTCCCCTGCTTCCATACTTTATGTTAAGCTCCACACCTAACGCACAGAAACGCACAGCGTAACAATCTTCTCATCTAGGTGTCGGCAAGTAAGCAAGCACGTGTTTACAATAAGTGCTTCTCAAAAATGTTGAACTATTCCTTAAATGCTTCCCAAGGTTGCGTCAGTGCAGAAGATTTAAGTACAATGGCTACATTATTGTGATATTATCTTCAGAAGATCTTGCATGGGATATAAGGATACAATTCACCTCTGACACTACAATCTGTGGTAAGAGTCTACATCCGGATGTCTCCAACCATCTACACACGAGTGTCTTTCACAAATATAGTGCAGACATTCACCACTAGATTGAAGTAATTATGTTTTGAGGGAGTTTGGAAAGCTTACCTAGATGCCAGCGATTTCCCCATTCTGGTTAAGTATGGATGTAATTGGAAGCATATTGTGAATCTTACTCTCAATGAATCGCATTTACCATTGTGAAAGGGGACAATTTTAGTGTCTAATACTTTAAGTCCAAAAAGCTTTAAGGCCAGACATTTTATTTGTCTTTCATTAACTTGTGCATACAGTAAAAGGTGAATTTTATTGGCCAGAACAACAATATTGTCTTTGTGTACTTGGCAAGTGCCATGAGCAATGTCTGTGGAAAGGCTACTTGCACAGTGTGTTTTTCAAAATGCTTTTTTTCTGTCAACACTGGCTGGATTTGTTTGAATAGCTGACTTAATAAAAGAAAGACTGCGGTCTAATAGGCTTCAGTTGTTCATATTAGACAATGTGTTATTTCAGATGCGTGACTTTTGCCGCTATTTCTGAAACAACTCCCTCAATAACTGTGAGTATCAGAGCTCCGAATCAGAATTGACAGATCGGAGTATGGTCACTGAGATCCTAGCTACTAGGCTTAGCACAGGTAGCTGTGAGCTGAGAGGAAAATGTGAGCTGAATGCTAGCGCCGAAAACAATGGCCTCTCTTTGATGTCTGCATGTGGAATGCTTGCTAAGTAGAACAGCCTGCAAAATGTTTGGCTCCAGGTCAGAGATGACTTTCCACAGAGGAGCCACTTGAAAATGGGATCCCAATCTTCCTCAGTGGTGCTTGGCGAGCAGATAGCTAGATACAGAGGTTGAATGTGCACGTCATGATTAGAGGAGACATTAAATAGTTTATATATATATTTAGATTTGACATTTATTAATCACTTCAGTACAATGAGCACAACCACACCAAAAGTAAGGCACATAAGAGTGAAAGCCACAGTGATTAGAGTTGGGATTGTAGTCAAGGTAATTAAGTGTTGAGTGGAGAGGATAAAATTAGCTTAGCACTTTCTTCAAGCCTTTTTCTTTCTATTTTTAATGCATGCTTTATGACCAGCCATTTGCAGGGCTCTTTGTTTGAACATACATTTTGCTAAATGGTGCTGAATTACAGAGTCATTTGTTTTGTTCTCGGTTTAAAAACCTGGAGAGGAGAATTTGATTCCGTTTGTTCCTAGGGTTTAGGCTTTGTACACGTTTCAAGGTGCTTTTAGTCAGTGTATCACACAATAGCAATGCTGTAGTGGCCTAGCTAGAAGTGCAGCCGTAATTATTTCCACTTCAAGTTTAATAACCCTAGATTTGTTGCACATATACTACTTCTAGGCACACTGCACTGCTAGTGGCAAAACGTCTTACTGGTCACAAGGGTCTTTGCTAATTATTATTATATATTTCTATAGATAAAAACTGGTTTGTAAGGTAGATGTAAGCCATGTGTTTAGTTTGGATTTGTTGCATATGTGATTATACTTTGGCATACATTCTGTTGTAAGTATACTATAATCAGTATACCTTGGCGGCTATGGAAACTGTGAACACCTCTGGCTGCATTATCTACTGTAGATAAACAGCAGCTCCAGGGTCTTGTAAAACGTAGTATTTATGTTTAAATATTATAGAGATGTATCTAAAATGTGTCTTAAATCTACAATATTAAATTAATTGTAATTCTTAGGATTCTCATCCAGCTTCATTGCGTAGATGTTACATGGTAATAAGGCTCTGCTGTGTAACGTAGTGTTTCTCAGCTGGTGGAGAGTAAGGCATCTTGACAAGCACTAGTCAGCTTACTGTAAAAGAATAGTGTAACATTTAGGGAAATAGACTTATTCACTTTCTTGCTGAGAGTTGGGTGAGAAGATTTGTCTAAGAGGCAAAACGTTTATTGTAGCTTGTCTTCCGTTGGGTTTTTTGAATACTTTTTACATTAACGGCCATGAGAATATACCTAAGACGTAACAGATTAAGACATTGCGGCTGTTCAGCATACCTAGTACCTGAGGTTAGCCATGCGCTTTCTCACTAAAACCGCTTTGAACTGTGTGCACATGGCTACGTTACTGCGGTAGATTTCATAAGCAGGTGTTAAAGCTGGAAGCACAGGGAAGAGTGAAGGCTAAGGGAAAATATGATCAGTGTGTGCTTAGTCTTGGCTCAGATTGCACAGCTGTTTAAAAGATATGCTCACTGACCGGGCCTCCAAATTACTTTCTACCCCCCCCACCTTTCTTCTGCTTTTTCTTCTTTAAATAAAGCCACAAGATATTTGAATCATCTCTTATTGTTATGCAAATCATTTCCTCAGACTTTAAAGGACAGGGTGGGTTTCTTTGTTTGTGCAGTATGTCAGAGTGTGTGTTGTTACATATTTGCATGCATGCATAAAAATGTGTGTGTGTGTGTGTGTGTGTGTGTGAGGAGGATAGGGGGAGAGAGAGAGAGAGGTGAAGATAGTTTGTTTATGTGTCTGTCATTACTGCATAGTAGATTGTTCCAAAATGCTGTCCCTCAAGCAGGACTGTCTTTGGCAGAGGAATCTAAAGCTAAGCCTTAAAGTGAATCACTGTTTATGGTTGAGTTGGCAGGAAGAGGAACGGTCTGACTGTTTCTCATCTGCCTCGGTCACTTTTCACCCTCCAGTACCCGTCACAAAATGTTTTGGTTAGGGTTATGTAATAGGAATATAGTAATTAATATTTGTATGAGTGTTACTGTGACTGAGAAGGCCGTCATGTCTTTGTTCTTTTATAACTGTGTTATAGCCCTAGTACACGATAGTTCAATGTCAACTTTTGTCAACTTGTATCTGTTTACGGCCTCCTTGTCCCTTGTGCTATGACCCTCACTAACTGGTCCCAGCACAGCCAGGAAGTAATGGACCCAAGGTGCATCTTGAAAACGTTTGCTGATGGAAAAGAGCAGAGCGAGGAGAATAGAAAGAGCGATGGCGAAGGAGAGCGAAGTGAAGAAAAGGCGTGCAGACAAGCAAGCAGATGGTTCAAACAGTTCAACAGTTTTGCGAGCTACTGGCAGGCGAAATGTTTAAATATTCGAAGGGTGCAAGACACTTGTATGCCCCCAGTGCTTTTAAAGAAACTTTATCCCTGTGCTGACCACAAAGGCTGCATTTGATAAAACAGTGGGAGAAATCTGGGAAGTATTATACATTTTCCTCTTCTCTGCTTATTGGTTAATTGTTGTCCTTGTACAGTTTTGAAATTCAACCTCTCTTTTTGTTCTTTCAAAATGCGACCCCCCACCCCCTCCCAGAGTTGATAAAAGCAGGCGTTTTAGATGATACGTATGTCAATGTTTGTGCAGAGGTAGAGGTGCAAGAGACAAAAAAAAAAATACAGAAGTAAGTTATGGCTACAAAAGATACAGCAAGTTTGCACAATATGCATTTTAAAAGTGTCTGCAAGAGACTGTTGATTTGAGCAGCCGTAGTCTGCGTAGCCTCACCTGGCTGATGGTGCCCCTGGAGGTTCAGTGGGACCGTGACACCATTAAAGGTTTCGCTTGTACTTTTTATTTGATAGAAAGTTGCTTCAGTGATTGCTTCTGGATTATTTCTTTAAAAGCAAGATGACATTATACGCCTGTACTGTCATCTTATGTCTCAAACAAACCTGCAGCAGTAAGGACTGTCCTTTCATTCCCTTCAAGCCCAGATTATATCCTGGTGTCATGTAAGGATGCTGTAGAAATTGGTCACACAAACATATAAGTTGTGATCATGACACCTTTTCTTCCCCAGGCTCTGCATGCACACAGTGTTTTACTGGGTCAGACTGCAGATGCTTTGGACATATTTCCAAGTGTGTGTTCCAGGTGCATTAATATTGCCCAGCTGTTCCTGCAGGCAAACTGACATCTTGCACCTGGTCACAGACAATAACCTTTCAACCACCTAATTACGTACTTACATGTTGTTCTGTAGGAATTAGTGGAAACTACATATCATTTTCCCCAAAGTGTCTTGTTTTGTCCAATCAACAGTCCAAAACCCAAAAGATTTTCAATTTACAATGACAGAAAACAGAGAGAAGCAGCAAATTCTCACATTTGGGAAGCTGAAACCAGAACATTGCTGTTTTTGGCCACGTCCATTGAAGTTTTAAAAGTCTGACATACAACACTCATGAGTCCAGGATTTGTACTGGCTAAAATAAGGAACATGGTTAAAGTAGGAGCATGGGTGGTTTTAGAATTTGCCAACTGTAACAAAAGAGGCAGGGTTTGAGTGAAGTTTGAGAAGGTCTGCCTTTAAGGCTCGATTCAGGGCAAACGTCATTAGGCCCTGAAAACAAAAAGCCAAACTGAGGTGGGTGTCGCTCCAGAAATTGACTCTCTAACGTTGATAAAGTTTCTCAATCAAGTATGGTCTTAATCTTGTAGAGTCAAAAACAAACAATCTTTGTTTATGCCCACAAATTAGTCCACCAAATGCAGGATGGGAAAACCCCTGTGCCTCCTGACATCTCTGATCCTGCGCCAGCCGTTAGCTGGCTGCATCTAATCAAAGTTGTGTTTTGATTTTTGGGGTCAGTCATGTGCTCTGTTGCTCATTGGTGACGTAATGCACGCTCATAATCAGATGTCCACTATTCGCTTGATCACAGCTCCGCCAGACCGCTGAATTTTCATTCAGAGGCTCATATTTGACGTCCTATTAACAATGCCACGGACAGATTCCATTGTCTGCTGAAGTCTTGCAATACCGCTCACTGTCACCCATCTGCCAGTTTTCTTTCTTGTGGGAGGGACACTCTTCTCAGCAGATGCCAGGGTCACCTAGCCCAGGGACAATCCAGCTGTGTCTGTCCACCGTTTTACATTTCTTAGCTTAATATCAGATGGTGAAATGTGGTGTGTTTGTTTTCAATACAAAGTACAACAGTATTCGGAAAGTGGTTTGCTTGTGGGTGAAATGAAGATGGAAGGAGGCATTCGATGATGATCCAAGTCACTTCTCGTGTCTTTGATCAGTCGGTCCACCCGTTTGTTTGTCCTTTCTCTGTCCTTTCTGTCTCTGTCGAGTGGTTGTCGTTACAGTGTAAGATGAAGGCGAACATGTGTCGCGGCACGTTGTATTTACACACACACGCTGTACACAGGCCCATTAATAGATCGATTGTAGTGGAGCCTAGACAGATGATTTATCTCGTGTCTGTGCCAGCGCTGAGTAGAGAGCCAGGGCATTGCTGTAGATCATTTCTGGAATTCTGAGGAGGAACCTCAACAGATGCCAGAGAGATGTGCAACACAATCCAGACATCAACATCAACACAAGCACCGAGATGCAGACAACTGAGACACAGAGGGTAAAAGAAAAAAAGGGAGGGATGGGAGTGAATCACTGACTGGTTTTATAAATGTGTGTGGTCTCTTGACAAACCCCGTATGATGTTTTTGGACTCTCCTGCCGAGCTTATATTTGTTTTCTTGTTGTGGTAGACACATTCGTGCTATATGCACCTTATTGTCTTACTAGATACATATAAACAAAGCGTAAACATAAAGTGATGGGTGACACCGGCGTAGTTACTGCCCATGCACACAGGAAGACGTAGAGCGGAGGAAGCAGACAGAGATCTTGCCAAATGCAATGTCTCTATGTTTTAAACTGTCTACTCTGTTTCTGGCTTTGACTTTGGATCCATTTGTGCTAAATTATAAAACTTCTACAATATGAAGTTGCTGAATGACATCCATGCCATTCATTTGAGACCTTCTGCTTGTCATTGTAGTTTTTTTTTTTTTTTTACAGAGCGTAATTTCAATAAGCACAAATTCTCTTTTGCAGAAACGCCCTGCTCCACACTCAGTTAGGCACATTCACACCTGGAAGCAGCCCAGTACAACCACAGTTATTCTGTTGGCCACAGTTGGGCATCATATGCTTCGCTCAAGGGAGATATTAAGAGCTGTTTTCACTCTCCCCACCCAAATGTATTCTGCTGTCTGGGAATGGAACTGATAACCTTGTGGTCACACGTGTTTACTATAGGCCACTGCTGCCCACACTGTTCTTTCTTTATTAGAGGGCTGCGGATGTGGAGGAGAGGAAGAGGAACAATCTAACTTAATGTACAGTACTTCTCCGTTTACTTTAAAAATGATTACAATTAGTTATTCTGGATAGCGTCCCAGCTCCAAACCTGATACAGACAATGTTCAGATTGTGGATGTTACCATTTGAAACAACAAGTGTGTCATTCTGCCACCTCTGCGGGCGGGATGTTTCTTCCCTAATAAGATCAGAGCTAAGCTATAGAGATTCTCCACCCCTGATAGCTCGCAGAGATATCTAATCTATTATGTGTGTTTTCTCATTGGAAGGAGGATCTGCAAGTGCGTGATAAGAAAATGTCACTTATTATAACATTAATAGCAGGTAACAAAAGGGGCACTGAAGCTTACTCAGCTTGTTCAGATTTACTGGTCACGTATGATGGAAGCATGGCGTGGTGACTATCTAATATGTTTCAGACGTCTCAGCTCATACACATGTTGCCTCCTGTAATTTAATGCAATCTGCATGTATGTGCTTCCTCTTCAGGGGCCACCGTGATTGTGGCCTTCGTGTCACTTGGCTTATTTGCCCTGTTTGTTACGTACTCCAGGTGGATTCTGGAAACGGTCAGCTCAGGTGCTATGGTAGATGGGCATAGATAACATGCTCCACATCAGTGGCATAGCAGTTCCTGGTTCAGAAATTCCTTAGGAGACGATCATGGAAAACGAGCCTTTGGCTGATGGAAGCGTTTCGGAGCGAGGATCTAATTTCCTTTTCCAAAAGCTCATGAAAAACAGACGGCCTCAGATAAGTACAGACCTCGGTTATTTATCTGCTGTGTAAGGGGACTTGCCGTCCCTGATGGCTGAGTGAGAGGACTGTACAATAGTTCTTTTTCAAAGCTCACAGACTCCCTTACAGCCTTGATTTATTCCATAAAGTTATATGTAATTAATAGTCAAGAGACTGCTGCCTCTGGTGCTGTGTAACATCTGCCTTGCTGTTCTATTGTCATATTTTATTATCACCACATCGGTGCAAAGCTGCGGCAATCAAGCGAGGAGGAATAGGTGGATACTTCATGGACATTAACATTTGGTTTCTATTTGTAATCATGAAAGAAAAAAGAAATGGACAAAGTGCCTGGTCTCTGGAGTTATTTTGGGCATTAGGGCTCAGGAAATAAAAGTCAGGTTCATACACTGTTAGCTGATTGACAGTTGGCGCCCTTCCATGGCTAGGATGGGCATGAAATGATTTCTGTCCTGCATCCTCAGTACAGAAAGGTGAACAACTGTGCCAGAAAATAGCTCTTTCTTGGAGCAAAAAGTACAAAGTCAAACCCTGAGTACATAAAACTGTAATTAGAATGGTCAACTACAGCCCCCAAGGAGCATTTGTAATCATGTCCAATCACCAAGTTAAAATCCTGTTACGAATGTGTGCCGCTAACAGCGAGTGAAACCTAAAGTTTACTTTGTAGAAACATTATATTCAGAAGTGTAAATCCATTCACGTTTGGATTCTCGGTCAGTTTTGGATGAAATCAACAGATCAGCTTTGTTTTGTTCCCAATTGCAATGACGATGTGTCCTGTATTGGCTACAGCTCTTGTTCGTGCCTCTGACTGGCTTATCCTCAATGGCTAAGGCTCCTTGGCATTGTAGTATTTGGAAACCAAACTGGAAAATCTTCTCAGAAACTAATTTGAAATAAATAAAACTGATGGCCATAACATAAACCTATAGTACTGTAAATTATCCAGCAGACTCCCTGAACATTGAGGACAAAAAGAAAACTCTGACATGGGAATTTAAAGTGAGGACAAATGCTTCCTAATTCTCAACTCTATAGCCTGTGAAATGTGTGTACATGGCTTTTGCTGACAAGCTGCTTTTCTTTTTCTTCTGTTCTTCCAGGGTGACATCCAGCAGCTGCTGATAGTGGCAGACCCCAGGGCAGCCTTTGACTACTGTGAACACTACAGCCCTGACTGTGAAACCCCCAACCACCACGACACCCCCCAGGCTCAGGAACCTGAGGACGAGGTCAGTATCTGGAGGGGCAAGAAGGTAGGCTGGGTGAGATGGATTAAGGAGTAAAGATCGGCTGAGCGAGGTTGTTGTCTGGAGGGAGGGAAGGTTGGGAGAGAGGAGGGGGACGTGTGGAGGGTTGAAGAGAAAGTTGGATTGGGGAGAGGGAGGGATCGTTGTAGCAAGGAAAGGAGGGAGGGAAACAGGGAGTTTGAGATTTAGTAATGATGATGGCAAGAATTTGGAAAGAGGCCTTGACACTTGGGTGTTGTTAGCAAAGGAAGCAAAGAATAAAGTGAGAGAATAAATTAGGAGGCTTGGAGTAGAGACGTGAAGTAGATCAATATGAAAGGCAGAGTGACTCAGAGTTGAACTTAAATTTAAATTCTCCTCTCTTTTTGTGTAAGGAAATGAAAACTATAACGATACTACAACTGCACAAGTGCATATTTTTCCATTTTTTTGTGGAAGCAAAGTTTAAGCTTTAAGCATCTAGAGAGGCACCACGACAATGGTTCACTGACATTTTAGGGTTTTAGGGTTGTTGCTAGGAGACGCGCCACGTGCTACTGACTGGGCAACATTGTGGCCTTGTATAGCATAATGTACAAAGAGTGATAGAAGATATTTTTCAGCTAGCACACACAGCGTTGGTTATGTCTTATTAGCCATTTAAGACGTTTGCCCCTTTCTAACATCAAACATTTGAAGGACCCATCGTGCTGTTAAGTTTGTTTTCCACTCGAATATTGGTGTTGGGGAGTTTGGGTTGTTTGAGATACACCAGCTAAACACATCATGCTTCCCGGTTTCTACCACTCCCCATTTTGAACATTTTTCCCTAAACACTTCTGTAACATAAACACTGGTCTTTGGCAGCTAATATTAATAGTAGAAAACATTTGCCCTGGTTTAAGCCGGTGCCTTTTCAGTCTGCCAGAAATACACAACAAGCACAAATCATTCTCTGGAAATTGTGTGATGTTAAAACATTTTTACAAACATTCCTTCAGGCAAACTTACTTTGACAGAGACAGACTTGTAAGAGTCTCTATGTCAACTCTAATCTGTGTTTTACTGGTGGAAACGTGCTGACATATCAAAATAAACCGTTGAGTTTGAACTCATCTTCGGAAATTTTAATTTTATTGCCTCTGGCCCTAAAACATCACTTGTAGCCCCTTTAGCCAGATCTCCTAATTGAAACACAGCCCTTTGTATCAGGACCCCTTTTTTCTGTTTTCATCTTCATTTTTTTGTTATGTTGCTGGTTCAAGCCTTTTTGTCGGCTGACATTTTCCTTCAGTATTTCACTAAATAACTGATGAGCTCACACTGGAAACTTTTCCTTTTTCCCTGCCACGAAGTCTGAGCCCACTTTGGAGTGGCCCCGTGATTTATATCACTAACGAGTTCTGCAGGCTCTGCCCAGACTCCCGGGGAAATTTAAGCTTTTCCTTCCACAGCTAGACTCCCAGTACCTGGAAAAGTAGACTTTAGTCCCTGGTTCAAGAAAAACTCAGGAGCCGGAGCCGGTTCTCTATTTGAAAATATTGGCTGTACAGTGGGTACCATGTCCTGGAAAACATTGCTTCATCATCAAGTTGCTCTTCATCGCCAAGACAGGGAGCTTGTCAATTTTAAATAGACAGCAAGGAGCAGTTTGGATGCAAGAACATTGTAAATCTGGTTTATTCATTGTTGGTTTCTGTGCAGTTGTAACAGGAATGTTTTTCCTGCATTCTAACTCGGTATGTTATAAGAATTTATTTCCTCCGGCACAACTGAAAAATGTTTCAAATCACCGTTGTGGAAGTACAAATCTCACAGCTTACCAGTTTGGGGTTTTTTTAAACTGTAAAAAGTGTTTGTGGACATTGAGGTCTGACCTTCTATCCCTATAATCACGGAGCATGGCTATGACCTTGGCATTTGAAGATGCCCCTTTGCAGTCGTTAGCCGCATGCTTGCAGCTGGGTTGAAAGAGGAAGAGAGAGTGATGCAGGAGGAGGAAGGGGGAACTTTTTTTATGAGCACACTTCAGTATTTACGCCTTTCATCCCAGCCTGTGGTGAAGGCCTTAAGCTCAGCCAAGCACTTCAACACCATAAATCTTTATAAATCTTTCTTTCGTTCTCTATTTTTCTCTGTATTTCCCGCCGACCCTCTCCTTCTCTTCTCTCAGTCAGTCTAGTTGGTCTGGCCAGGGCTTCTCTCTTGTGTGACCCCTCTCTCTCTCTGGGCCCCTGAGCGGAGGCCGGGCCAGAATTGCAGCAGCCCGTGGATCTTGCAATATTTTTATGAGCTTAGCAGTCAACCAGGGACTAATATTTATCCTTGCGCTGATAGAGCGTAGCATATCAGGGGCTGGTCTGTTAACTTAATCCACGTTGCCTTTGAGAGTGTTAGTAGTACTACAAGAAAAACACAGATCAGGAGGAATCTTACGTTTTTTGACCTAGGGCTAAAGTGGCTGAAGTGCACAATATTATATGGGTATTGGGCAGAGCGCCAGTAAATACCGGTCAACATTGGTGATTAAAGGAAAACACTTATTCACTTTCTTGCAGAGAACTAGATGAGAAGATTGGTACCACTCTCATGTCTGTGTGGTTAATAGGAGACAAGGAGACAATTAACCTAGCTTAGCATAACGACAGGAAGTAGCTCTGTAAAACCACAATTTGACACTTTTGCGCTTTTAAGTTTTTGTACAGAATAAGTAAACGATATATTCATTCATGCATTCATTAATTCTCTATACTGCTTATCCTGCGGGGGAGGTGCTATCGATCTCCTCATCTAAGTCTTGCAAAGAAAGTGAATGACCTATAATATTTCCCCAAATGAGGACCTATTTGTTTGAAGTAACATGACTTCAGTCTTATGTCATTGCATGGTGTGTGTTGTGGTGTTTCCTCTCTGGTGGCTCAAGTTGAATAAATAAATGATTTGAATTTAAATAAACCGCAGCAAAATGCACGAAACAGACCACATTATAACTTGTAGGAATGATCTGAAGATCCAAAAAGAAAGTATGTTTTCACAGAGACTGGTTTAATGGCCCACCATTTCTTAACCGTGGTTGTACCCCCTGCTACTGTATTCCGTATTTGTTCCCCATAATTGACCAGCATGTGATGAGTCAGGACAGCTTAAGGTTTCTTTTAAAGGTTAAGGATGTCTGTTAAGGGTCCACTAATGAAACCCGGGCCATTGTTGGCATACAGAATTTAATGGTAGAGGCAGATACGTTTTTTATTGGCTTCACATTAACCCTCTAACATCCTGTTCGAAGCACACAAGACTCTTAATTGCCGTTTGCTTGCACGTGTACCTTTCGGCAGGGTCATGTCAGGCTCAGGGGTTCTGGGTGGAAGGGAAGTAAGGATGGCTGCTGTCATCCATATGCAACAACGGTCAATTTTCTAATATGGATGTTATATTTCATGTATCTGAACATGTTATTTCCAAAATAGCATGATGACACAAAATGTTTTAATCATTTAATGGTTTAAAAAATGGTTTTAAACTGTTTTAAGAGTGATTACTCTTACATGCCATGTAAATAATGCGCAGCATGTCTCTGAGGCATTGTGCCGCCTTATTTACATGATTGCCCTAATTAATTGATTGCTCCTCGTCCCTTTCTCCTTACAGTACACTAACTATGAATATGGTGAGTTATATGACTACACTGAAGGAGAGTTAACCACTGACGCTCCCCCAACTGAAAAAGCCAAGACTGAGGTAACACATGACTAATACAGTTATCATGGCTGTTGCCATGAATAACACATATTCATGCCCTTTTAATCTTCAAATCTTTCTCGCACCCTCTCTTCTCCTTTTTTCGTCCCCCACTTCCTTTATCAGCACACCTTGATAAGTTGAAGTTTGATAATTTAACTTGTTTTTTTTATTTGAAGCTAAATATATACAGTACTATGCATTTCATCATGACGGTTATATCACTTGTTTCGAAGCTCCCCAAGTGTAGAGGATAATAACATCACCTTTATATTCATCATGTTCTTGGTGCTGTGGAAAGAAGCAGAATAGTTATGTGCATTAAAAGCTCTTGAATATAACCTGAACTAGACTTTTCCTATCTCAGGTATGTAATGCTTTCCTTGTTTGCTGTTCTTGCCTGACTTCAGACAAATGGGGGTGCAGACTACTACACGAGTGAGTATGACTACACCACAGTGGACGGTAGTCAGCCTGAAACTCCCACCGAGACTACGGGACAAGGCCAGGTAACTTTTTTAATATGCGTATTTAAAATCAAGACTTTTCTTGAAGAATTTCCTTCATTTTTGTCAACACAAGGATAGATGAACCACAAACATGAAACGTGTTTGACAACAGTAAAGTACAGTATGAAATGACAATCAAAATAATTTATAGCATAGCAACCATTGATTACTGTGTTGATATATATTATATATATATATGCACAGAGACATTAAGCATTATTTCTGGTCGCTCATATTCCACGGAAATATCAAGATATTACAAGATGTAACATGACACACTGGTGGAAAATTCTCTATGCATCACTGATGTTTAATATCCATGTATCCAGTTGACATCCAGATTCCTATTTATGTCATTTCTTGTTTAAATTGAAATTTCAATAAAACTGCTTGGGGATCACAACAGACAACAAAACAATTTTTATGATTGTCTTTGGAGGTTGAAACCCAACAAGACCTCACTAAAAACAAACTGCTCACTCTGCTCCTTGATTTCCATGAGAAACCGCCTCCATCAAACAGACTCTGGACAAAGACCGAAGCAGGGAAACATTGTCATTTAATGACCCATAACCAATGGAAAGTCAGTAGACAGACGCATCCCCTATGTTTCTGCCATATCCTGAATTTGGCAGGTCCTGTCTTAATTTGTGCTAAACCATCACATAAAAACACAATCTAATGAGGAACATTTGGGGGTTAAACTAAAACAATATGGCCGTGGTGCTCTGCCAGCCAAATGTCTGACGAGTGCGTCGGGATGTACCTTGAGGTGGATAATGCAGCTTCAGTCAGTTTGAGACGTTACGTTTATTTTAAAAGACAGGCCAGAAGGCTAATCACGCAAAGTACACACACGCTGTCCCATGTTGGAACACTTGTCTGATTACTGAGGACTGGGGACGAGCTGGACAACTTCCAGACAGCGTTATGGAGTCGTATTGTCCACACGAAATACAAAATGCTATCGGTGGATGTTTTTAATGAAAGTGTGTTGCAGTGCTGTGTTGTCAGTGGATGACCTGGCAATATTACTGCTATGCCCTACAGCAGACCCGGGCAGTGTACGGCCC
>JAVQJF010120080.1:0-49930 GCA_036023855.1 Gadopsis marmoratus
TCTTATTTTTTTATTCTTTTATTTATTTCTCTTTATATTTCCACATTTATTGTGATATTCTTTTATTCTTTTATTTACATATTTATTCTTTATTGTGGCACTCCTATCATTCCATAAGCATCTCCCCAGCCCAAGTGAGAAAGCTGGAAAAGGGTATTAAGCAAAGGTTATTGTAGGTTATTTCCAGGGTGACACCTAGCAAAGAGTGAGAAGTAGTATGCGAGCTCTCACACTGTTCACGCAATGAAGATGTGATTGAAGAGTAAACTTTCAGCTTTAATTCAAGGGGTTCGACAAAAATATCACACAGCCTATGAAAATGGGGGGCTTTGCATAAAAATGGCTGTAATTCCTAAACAGTTAATGTGATATTATTGTCAAACTCCTGGAATTAAAGCTGAAAGTCTACTCTTCAATCACATCTTGATTGCTTCGTTTGAAATCCATTGTGACAAACATGTGTCACTGTCCAAATACTTATGGACCTGACTGTAGTTTCTCATTATAATGACTTACAGAGTCGTTTGTTTTTTCCTCATACTGGAAGAAATGGTCTTCCATAACAAACAGTAAGTACAGCTCCTGTGCTAACGATAATAATTGTTGTTTCATTATAACATGACAACATGCTGACAAAAAAACCTGCAATATGTGCAGAAACGGTGTAAATAAAACTGTGAGAATATACATTGATACTGTAAGGTAGCTGTAGAAATAGCATTTGCAGTACAAAGTAGTAAAGAGTGCAAATATAAAATATCAACATGTTGCTAATCCAAAATATACACAATGCCAAAAAATATCATGTAAACTCAAATATTACTTGATATAATTTCTGCAAATTTTAATTTCCTGGATGGTCTACAACTGCCGGCAGGCAATAAACTGGTGGAGAATTAGTGAATCTGTTAATGATTTATAGGTCAAAGTTAAACATAGTGAGTTTCAGAAATACAGCAATCAGCCTTTACAACATCTACCGTGTGTAAATCCTTCCTTGCAGAATGTAATCTCGCCCTAGTTGCTAAAAAGACCCACATTCCTCACGAGAAAAGTGCATCATCTCAGTTTCCTCAATGTTTTCTACAACCCTGGTCAGAGTTAGGAATCATTAATTATAGACGATCTTCGTACTTCGCAACAGCATTGGCCAATGAAACGACTCAGGGGCGTGAATTTCCGGCAGGCTCGTGCGGTCACAGCTCAGAGTGGGAGTTTAATCCATCTTCCTATTCAGCTCATACATGACTTCACGATTAACGTTGCACAAATTGGGAAACTTCGAGTCGTGAAATCTCCAGTCGCCGCCGGCCCGAGAGAAAGATGACGGAAAGCTCCGCGAACAAGCTGCTAAACGGTGACGCCTGTCACCGGACCTCAAATGGTAGAAAATCGAGTAAAAATGGCTTCGTGAAGAACCACTGCCTGTTTCAACAGCCACAGAAGTATCGTCGCCCCAGGGAGAAGGTAAGGCCCAACCGTCCTCTGCTCAGTAGGACTGTCAACAAGCGATGTTGTGTTCGGTATTGTGTGTAGCCGAGTAAGGAAGTGATGTTAGCTCATGTGTCTTTCATTTCATTTCTTTTTTTCCCCCCGTGGTTATGTTGCGACTGTAAATTCCTGCTTTGGAGTGTGTTTTTATTTTACAGGTACAAGTAAACTGTCTAACGTGAATGTTGAAAGCTGAAAGTCTACGCGTGGTTAATTACCGGCAGTGTGTGTATGTATATATATATATATATATAGCGCTGTTTCGTAGCTCAGCGGTTGGTCCCATTGCGACGTATTTCAAGCTAACGTTAGCTGTGGCGAATTGCTAGCCGGACTTGAATTTGCGATACTTATTCTAATCACGTGACGTTAGAAGCACTTGATATCACCGACGAGCAGTATGTGCTGTGAAGGCTGCACTTAATTTTGCGTTTCAGAACTTCTCGTTTAGTCCCTCCTGGTCAGGGACGATTGTAGCAGGTTACTTATTTGTAACTTTACACCCAGTTGTGTGTGTGTGTGTGCGGCAAAGGTAGACCGGTCTCTGTTTACACAAAGTATGATTTGGGCCTGTTGTGTTATTCACCAGAGAAACTGTCTGTCTCCTGGGAGAGGAGGGGGAGGAGGAGGAGGAGGAGGAGGGCAGGCCCGCTCTTCCACATGACAGGAATGTTTCCAGGCTATGAAGGGTGTGGTCCTTCCCAGGGCAGAATGAAAGGCACAGAAAAACACACAGTGTGTATTGGTGGGGGTGGGGGGGGGGTGTACACTCACCGTGTCTTCTGTGATTTTCTTCAGAGGTTTATGTTCATCACAGAAGAGACATCTTAAAAGCCCACACATATCATGTGTACTGAAAGAAATGTACTTCCTCTCCCATATGTGGGCATCGTGGAATTCCAAACTTGACAGAGTTCAACATCCAGTGGATTTTAGGAGCAGGTGCCGTGGCTGCCATGGCAACTCCGTTCACATGCATGTAATGTCTCAATCACTGCTGATAACGCCATCAGACATTCTGGTTTGGTTCATTTCTTTATTTGCACCTATACAAAATGTAAAACGATACATTATATCATTTGTAAGAGAATGTGAAGGAGAATGGAGAGTCAGCATATTTCACGATAAACCATGTATCAATAATTTTACAGTAAAACGAACATAGTTCAGCATAGCACTTGACGACGATGCATTCCATAAATACCCCTCTGTTACTCAAGTATGATGAAGTAGTCACAGTTATGGTGTACACACACCAGAACTTCATAATATGTGAAGTTATCCACAAACACTATCCTTAACTGACTAAGATACTCTGATGTGGTATGGCTTAGAGTTTCCATAAGCCCAGAAAGATAAACGAGATAATGACAAAAAAGAAAAAACAAGTGATGATCACAATAGTTCTTTAAACTTGGATGACAAAGGAAAATATTGGTTGGGCCCCTATCGTCTGTATGGAAGAAAATCGGTTGGTTAGAAGAAGTGACTTCAGGGCTCTTTTAAACTGCAGAGAAGACAAATTCAGAAAATCAAGAGGCAGAGAATTCCATAGTTTTGACCCTCGGAATAATGTACTAAGGAGGCGAGAGCTAGGTGTCCAATTTATGTTTCTATGCAAATATGTCACGGAAAAGAAGTGGGAAGTGTTCTATTTAAAGAACTATGAACAGATGAACTAATCTGAAGATGGTTCATGTGATAACAACTGACGACACGTATTTGAAGAAATAGAGGCTGAGAGGAATGTCTTTAATGTACACAACTTATTATTCTTAGTGCTTGTTTCTGAAGATGGTAAATGGGCTCAAGTTTGGTCTGATGAGCACTAGCCCAAGCTATATTACAATAATTAATATACAGATAAATCATTGAATAATATAACATAGTGGCTACCTCAGTGTTGACCCAGTGGCAGGTTTTCCTTAGTATACCAATACATTTTGTCATTCTGGCCCTGATATGAGGTTTCCGAGATAAGGATCCATCAATCAGAATGCCAAGGAATCGTGCAGAACACAGATTAGTTATGGGGATCTTTTCTATTATGATTTTAGACACAGAGTTGGAAATCTCTGATTTAAGGCCAAAAACGGTGACAGTTGTTTTTTTTTTTTAATGTTCAGTGATAGTTTTGTTGGGAGTTTTTCATTTAAGACCTTAATTATGGTGTGAGATTGTTAAATGCATACAAATCTGCATTGTCTTTTGTCAACCAAGTTTCAGTTAGCCCTAGTACATTAAAAGAGAACTCTAGGTTGGCCAAACAAAGGCATAAAGTATCGTAATTTATTGTCAGGCTGCGGACATTGAAAAGTCACAACAGAGGATTTAAATTTGTTCTCACGGTAGTAATCAGATATTCCAAAAACATATCTCATTTCAGTTGAGCAAAACAGTTTGTGTCAGGGTCATTATTATATAAAATGGGTGAAATTCACTAACTGATTATTGGAACGTATTGGAAAACTAGTCCGTTTGCTTGACTATTATAGGTCTGGTTTTGGTGAAAAGTGTCAGATTGCTTAGGTGAAGATGGTGTTTTGGTAGGGAAAAAGCCATATTAAAAAGTAGTCACCATATGTATCGGGCTCCTGCTGGCACTAATCCACTAATGCTGTGTGGTTTCAGTCATCTGTTGAAACTTCCTTGGTCTGTCGTAGTTAGTGACAGCATCATTTCCTCGTTCCCTGACCTGTTTCATTGCTGGAATGAGGTGAGCTCTTTTCTTCCTTAGCAAAAAAATCCCTCATTTACATAAATTGCAGTGCAAGAATGACTTCTTTGTACCTTAAGAATTTCACTACCATTGGTCTTTCTTTTCCAGAGTTCTGATTCCCATTTCCAGGGTGGTGGGCTCTTTATATTTCAATATATACTTTGGAACCATTTTCAGTTTGTGGTTCAAAAACTCTGACCTTTTGTTTAGAATCTGACCAAGCTTCATGTCGTCAATAATCGCCGTCAATTATCACATTGTTTTGCCGACTGTGATTTTCGAAAGAATCAATTCCTTTGCTTTCAGAGTTCATACAGTGAGAGGACAGAGACTGCAGTTCTGATTCAAATGTCATCTGTGCTTGAGAGAATTGAAGGCTGGATTTGACCTCCTGCACCTCTTTCATGATTTCATCAATTCTGGTAGTTGCAGATTCCAGGATCATCTTGGTGAAAGTCATGAAGTTGGCCTCTAAAATTACTTCTGTGGTTCCATCATCTCTCATAGTCCCCATAGAGGTTTAGTCCTCATTGCTGGTGATGTGGATGCCTTGTCGATGCAGAGTGTTTTGCCAATAGGCTGATTCAGGCACAGCAGAGGGAGTAGGCTGAGGTGGAGAAGATCCACCAAAAATCAGAAATTGCAAAAACCATCCACAAGTTTTGGTTGCTTCTCCACTTAGCTTGTTATAAGATGTCAAGTATCACATTGGATTAAAAACGTTCAAGCCTTAAAAATGTTGGATTTAAAGTTAAAACATGTTGGGGTATCAGGACTTGTCACTCCTCACAGGACAAGTACAGTATTCACTAAGCCTTGAGTCGCAAATCACAGACCAGTAATAAACCTGGGTCATGGTCCATGTTATCAATCTAGCCATAATCCCTATATGGAACAGGTAGAATGAAGATAAATGATCACACTAAATAAACGTTCTCACTCGCAGGCTTCAACAGGGATGGTAGGTAGTGTCAGTGAAAATGAGCCATGAATTGTCTAGGCAAATAGCAGGCTCACTTATTTACTTGCTTTTCTTATTGTGTGTACAATGGAATATGATCCCCATCTTATGAGCAGCAGAGCCAAAGCACGTGAAAGAGCAGATTTCCACAGAGTTTGGTGGTCGGATGCTCCTTTGACTGCCCAGCTATAAACAAATAGCACATCTATTTTCAGTCCTGTTTGCCTGGAGGTATAAAATATTAAGCAAATATGACATCAGTTGAGCCGTATTCAGCTGCTTTGGTCGGCATCAGACCTGCAGACCAGAGTCTCTCGCTGCACACCTCTGCTGGTCTTTCAGTGCATTTTTTGTTTTGTTTTGGTTTTGAACTTTAGAGAAAAGGACTTGTTTGACTGGCTTTGAACACGCACACACACACAGTGCAGGGCTCTCCTGTTCCCTGCCTCAGAGGTATTTCTTGGAGCATGACTGGTCACATGAGGTGTGGTTGCTAAGCTGCGGGAAAGGGGCTGTAATGAGTGGCCGCCCTCATTTGTTAATGTTGCTTTTGTAGACAGCCAGTCCACAGTCCAGCTTGATATGATGGTAGTTCTTTTTTATTTTTCTTGGGGCTCCTCTAATGTGTAAGCACATTTTAGTATGGTCCCATGATCCAAGATCAATATTGCTATTCATAAAACTCAGTGACTTAGAACCCAGGACTGATGACCATTTTACTGGTCCATGGGGGCTCCAGGGGGCCTGGTTAGGTCTCCATGAATTAATGTGCTTATTGTAGCCTTTATTAGGTTTCTAGCTCTCTTTCCACAAACAAATCTGCCCTGCTGTTGTTTTCTGGGTGCCCAGATTATACTGGATTGGTCTGTGCTGCTTTCTATCACAATTTATTGAGCTGCCTAGTGTAGCATTCTTAATGAGTAAACAGACTTGACACATAGATCAACCATTACCTTTTTCAAAGAGGAAACCACCAGCTGGAATGTTCTCTTTTTTTCAACATAAAGTGGTATGATTTATTACACTCAAATCTGTGCCTTGGGCTTAAATGTGTTTTTTGTATAAAAAAAAAAAGGTTTTGGTTTCACTCTGATAAAAGCTGTCCTGAAATATTTTAATTTGTAGAGGTGTTACACATTCTTTTACTTTCTCGTCCCCCAGAACCAAAATGTCATACACAACTCTGGCCTGTACAAGAAGCCCTTTTTGGAATCATTTGAGGAGACTCCTCTACTGGTGGCCGTGCTTACCTACATGGGCTATGGCATCCTCACCATCTTCGGCTACCTTCGAGACTTCCTCCGCAACTGGAACATCGAGAAGTGCCACGTGGCTCAGGAGCGAGAGGAGCAGAAGGTACAGTAGTTTTTACATGAGACCTGTTTGGAAACCATTCAAGGCTAATTCAGTATGAGAAATGTGCAACCCATTCTAAGACTTTCTTTGAAAAAAATACTTCATGATGCTTAATTTAAGGAAACGATTTTCACTTAAAACTGTTTTGTTTTGTAAGCAGAGGTTGCAAGATAGAACTTTACTTTTATTACAGCACTGCCTTAAAAGGTTTCATATTTAGATGTTTAGAAATCTAACCCTTGGAAACTGTGGCACAAGTAGTGCTACCCTGACCAAAGTTTTCCATTAGTTCAAGCCGTTAGTCAACTAGTCATATGATATTGATTAACTGGCTATTATATTGCCTGTTAGTGATGATTCTAACGGTGAAATCAGAAATGATTCTGAATGTGTTGGAACAGCCAGCAAAGAGGCTGAGCATTTTGTTCATTTTATTTCAGCACCGTATAACATCGTCCCTCCCCTGTTCCTATGAACTGTACCCTGGTACGTCCATGATTTAAAGACCGAATGCGTCGCAGCAGCACGTCAAGGCTGTCCCATGTTCCTGACTCCATGTTAAAGGAAAAGGTCCATGTTGCAGCCATCCCCTTGATTCTTTCGTTCCGACCCTAATGACAAGGCGCAGCTCCCGAATGGAGTTTGAGGGGGGGTTTTCTGCGACTAACAGACCAATGAAAACTTGATCGAATTAAGACTCTTCTCATCAGCTAATGGTTTGGTCAACTTTTAGGGGGCAGCCCTAGGTACGTGCCACGCCCTGCTGCATTAGCGGTCAGTCTTACAGTCACTCCGATCATTTCTGGTTCATCAGTAATCATTGCCTCATCCACCACAGCAGAAAGACAGTTCCTTTTGGAATATAATTGAACTGCCTAGACATGGCATTAATTAACTGTATGCACTTTCCCGTTTCCCCTGCAGGACTTTGTCCCCCTATATCAGGACTTTGAGAACTTTTACACCAGGAACTTGTACATGAGGATTCGAGACAACTGGAACCGACCCATTTGTAGCGTCCCTGGTGCTAAGATGGACCTGGTGGAGAGAGTTTCCCATGACTACAATTGGACCTTTGAGTAAGTCACAGCATGAAGGCCACTACTCCCCGGCAGAAGTGTGGACTTCTGTGCGTTTGAGCATTTAGCTCAACAGGAAATTAATTGATTTTGCACTTAAAGTTGCTGACCTTGTATTTCTGATAATAAGAGTGACTTAAGCAATGATTCAGACGGTTATGTTGAAAGCACTAGTGTCTGTCACATGGCACTGGACAGAAACATTATCTACATTACACAACCTGGTATCAGTATATTGGAGACAGCACAACATTGAAATCAGTGGCATTCAATTGATTTTAAATTTATCCCACTACCTTTGTTTTATTCCCCCTTATTACCCTCAATTAAATAACTCACTCATCTACAAAAATTGCTTTAGATCTGTTTTTAAGACAGACATCTTAAGACACGAACATGCAGTAATGTATACAAACTTTTATATTATTGAGTGGTAGCAGGGCAAATTAATTCAGGCTTTTGGGAGTCCTTGGGGAGAGCGCATGAATGTCTCTGCAGACATTCATGTTTTTCCTTTTTTATCTCATTGGTATGCAGTTTAATATGCACTAAGCCAGGTGAATTTCCTGAGGACAATAAACTATTGTGTATTATCAGCGCATGATATCTAGTTAAAGGATAACATTGAGCAGGAACGGCAGTTGGAGATATTTATTTCTATTAACCTAGAGTCAGAGTACCAATTCTGTGTCTGACCTTCTCTTTCAGGCACACAGGCAAGGTGGTGAAGAGTGTCATCAATATGGGCTCATACAACTACCTGGGCTTTGCTGAAAACACTGGGGTTTGTGCCGATGCTGCCTTTGAGTCCACACAAAAGTATGGCGTTGGAGTGGGCAGCACTCGCTGTGAGATTGGTAAGGGTCAAAACAAGTCATCCTGAACACAAGATCTGGTTTTTCAAAAGCCTTCACGATTTGTCTTCACTTAAGAACGCTTTTATTATAAAAATGAAGTCGGCTCATGATACTGGTACTGTAACGGCTGCTCCCTCTTTTGTCTGTTGCCCTTTCAGCGTAAGACAGAGGCCACGGGCTGAAGTTGTTTTGAAAGACTGAATGATCGAGTTTGAAATATAGTGACGCATTGTGAAAGCTTTGAAGTTCAAGTCCTTTTCAGATCAGCGCCTAGTTTGCTGAAGCCTCCTTTTGACCTGGGCAGCTAGAGTGCCTTTCCTTCCTCATGAAACATTTGCAAAGCTTATTATCTTAAATATTTTAAATCCAGCAGTGTTTACATCCACGTTTGCTAGCTTGCAGTCTTCTTCTTACCTGCCTTTGTGGACACATTGTAGCACATCTTGGTGTGTTACCAGCACCTGTTGATGGTTGTTGATGTTGGAGTAGTGTGACACCATGGTAGGACTGCGTACCCCGTCACCCACATTCACTCCTGATGTGCGTGCATGTGATGAACAAAACAGGGTCTCACTCCTAGAAAAACAGCCCATAGTGCTAATAGAGGTCAAAAACCTGACGGGGAACGTTTATGGAAAATTTACCTCAGTTTGTTGCAACAGGTGTAAGAAACCAAATGTGACTTAAACATTTCTCCCATAAGACAACTCAAGTTGTAGTCGTTTCCAGGGAGCCTGGACATCCACGAGGAGCTGGAGCAGTTGGTTGCCAGGTTCCTGGGTGTTGAGTCATCTATGGCTTTTGGCATGGGCTTCGCAACCAACTCCATGAACATTCCTGCTCTCACCGGGAAGGTATGGGATTCTATCACTTCCTATGTTTGTTTGTTTTACCTAGAACATTCTACTCTTGATTTGGCTGCTTTTTCTTATGTTCCCCTGTGTTTTTATAGCTCCATTGGCCCGTGTACACATGCTGTAATTGTATTCGAGTGCTATTAACAGTTTAACTGTTAAGGAAAAACCCAGTTTCCTGTGTAAAGTGAAAACAACCTACATTTTCGGATGTTTGGCCAAGCTTGGAGGCTTCAGACTCTTCTACAACACACTACGTTCTGGCCAAAACGTTCCAAGTGCAGGGGGTTGGAATTTGATAAGCCACTGTTCTACCCCCAACAAATCACACACACACACATCATCCTTATTTGTGTCTCTTTTCTTCTTTAGCCAGTGTCGCTTCAATAGGAAGTCGAAATATGAATTGACACGCGTGTGTACCTTGTGAGTCAAAGGACACATTTCCTGTCGCCCACGTGGTGAAAAACATATATGCAGATCGAAACTTACAGAGAGACAGAAAAGATTTGAGTCACCGCTCTTAAATTCTTAACCATACCTGTCACTCTTCTGCTAGCTCACATCATTGCATCATGGTATAATAATTTTATTGATTAACCAGAGGAAATGGTCTGACCAGTTTAAATGTTTGGGTGGGTTGACTTTAAGAGGTGGATTTAGAAGTGCGCAATATTTATGACTTATAATGAAAAACTAATCTCACCCTGGGAATTAACTTGCCTGCTTATGATCAGTGCTTGTGGATATCAAATGCCTGTTTGTGTGAGAAGCTTTTGCTCTTATTCTTTTTTTCAACAGGTCATTCTTAATTTATTGTTTTCATGGCTTATGGGTGTATTTTAGTTTTTAATAGTCGCATTGTATTTGGGATCATTTCTTAAAATTAATAATTAATATGTATTATTTGCCAAACTAAATTAACTTGTATGACATTTTCGTACTTGTCTGCGGTCAGAAACCATAGATTGACCTCATTGTGTTAGTATATGTATTCATAGCAACAGGTATACTCAGTCACAGAGTGTTTCATGTGAACAGCTTAACCCTATCAAGTCCGGATCATGATCCAGACACTTCATTTCGGTCGGAGTCATTGCTCAACACTAAAAAAACTCCAGCACGTGAAATCCAGGAGGGGATTACGCAAGAAAAGCTCTATAGAGGGTTGAGCTTGAATATTTCTCACTGAATAGTGATTTACTGTTCTGGAAAATTAGCAAGTGCTGCTCTTCTGTTGTAGAAGCTGGGATCACCAGCAGAGTCGATCAGAATTCTGCATCATGAGTTTAAAAAAATATATATTTTTCTCTCTTTTCTTCTTGTTTTTAGGGTTGTCTTATTCTGAGCGACGAGCTGAATCACGCCTCGCTGGTGCTGGGTGCCCGCCTGTCTGGCTCTACAATTCGTGTCTACAAACACAACAGTGGGTGACCTCCAATACTGAGCTCCGTACCTAAGAACAGTTAGATACGAATCTGTAGAACAGAAACTTGGAGAACACAGAACAAACAGGATTAAAGTGGCTAAAATGGATCTTTCAACACTATGAGACAGGATTTGCTGTAATCTGCTTTACCCTAACAGGAGAGCATACTTTTTACATAGGTGTGTGAGTTGCAACAAGTTGCTTCACTCAATGCATATTACAACACTTGTTCACGTGCTTTAATTCTGCAGTTCTATTTACTTCACTGCCACTTTGTCTTTCTCCTGTTTGCTAGATTGAATCACACATTAGAGGGTGTGTTGGGATCTTCTATTGGTTCAGGATGAACACATGCATCCACACAGACACCAGACATCCCGACTTATCGTTATCCAAGCGCACAGGTGGCAACCACGAACCCGGCAGGCTGACTGCTAAGAACACACAATGAATGCTTCAAAGGGTTGTGATTATAAAATATTGACGCTCATCCATTAATTAAAGAAAGTACTTGTATAAAATCTATCCATAGACAACAACGCCATGTTTTCACAGTTGGAGTTCAGTACGTCCCATATTAGAATGGCTATTTATTTGTTCTCATTGTCCAAAGTGGAGAACCACTTCATTTTTCTTTACCCCTCTGTAGAGATACCTAGCACACTGACCCGGGACTTAAAGGTGGAGCTCGAAACGCTGTAGTGCGTTGATTGGTCGACAGACTCAGTCACCTCTTGCGTGACAAAAGACCCCATGCATAATTTGGCAGTATTTTTCCTTGCTGCCTGCAGCCTTTTCTCCTTGTTGTAATAAACAGCCACGTACCGAGAAGAAACACATGAAACATTCATCATCCTTCGTGTTCTTGTGTTCCTTTTGTTTACGGTGTCGTGTTAGATAGAATGTCACGCTACCTACATGGTTGATGCGGCTATTACCATTCAGTAACAACCCTGCCTACATTTAACAGTCAGCGGAGAAAACGCAAAACAGATCTAGGGTTTAGGTACGAATTTCAAGGGTTCTACACCCTTTGGTGTTTGGTGGAAACCCGGCTCAAGTCTTTTCTCTGCATTGCAGATATGCAAAGCCTGGAGAAGCTGCTGAGAGACGCTATCATACATGGGCAGCCGAGAACCCACCGACCTTGGAAGAAAATTCTCATTGTGGTGGAGGGCATATACAGGTACCCACAGCGATCTTCGTCTTTCTCTTTTTTTTTTTTTTTTGGTTTTGTTTTATATGTACATACATAAGACAAAACATGAAAACACTTTCAAACACATTGCAAGTAGTAGAACTGTTGAGACATTATGGTGTCATCATGCAAAGGTATTGATTTACTAAGCCTGCCATAGGACCCAAAGGCTGTTTTTTATGACGTGACCATCTTCACTGTAGCAGCAAACTCATTTGAAGTAAAACAATGAAGCATGTCTTTTTATAGCAGAAATGAATCAATGATTGGTTTAGTGTAGGAACATTTCTCTACACCGATTTCAGTTGATGCTATGCTCATGTGTTGACTTGCCAAACAAAGGCATCTTCTGATGGGACAAAGCGAGAATTTCACAATTTCTCATTCCGACAGTTTCTCAGCCATGATAGCAACACCTCCTTACATTAGTTTGTTTATACCTAGAACATAATGGCAGTCTGGAAGCATGCCCGCTCTCCTTTTAAGCATAATGTATTCATAGTTCTTTATAGTGTACTCACTATAAATGCAATCAATCCTGTTGATCAATATAGTCCTCGGAGACGGTGCCTGAAATGCTCGATGCCCTTTACTAATGCAATGTTAATGGAGTTTCATTTCCACTGGGGTTTTCAATGTAAATGCTTCAGCTGCTAAAATAGACCGTGCCTACAGAGACATTAATGTACACAGCTAAACAAAGCTTATGCAGTTGTCTATAGGGTCAACTGCTCACACACTCCCTCATTTACACAGCAGCTTTCTGAGGTTAGGTTTAGATTGTGGGTGTCGGGCTAACATTACTGTGTTTTCTATAAAAGAGCTTTCGTCAGAATATTGCTTAGGGAGCGAGAAAGCTCGTCATTTCTTTTTAGGTCTAAGCATGTCATTACTATGGATAAATAGTGGCACTTTAATTTTCTCAATCATTTTCTTGTCGTGAAGTATGGAGGGCTCCATCGTGCGTCTGCCAGAGGTCATTGCTCTGAAGAAGCGCTACAAGGCGTATCTGTACCTGGATGAGGCCCACAGTATCGGGGCCCTGGGGCCCAACGGCAGAGGGGTGGTGGACTACTTTGGCCTGGATCCCAAAGATGTCGACATCATGATGGGAACATTCACCAAGAGCTTCGGTGCAGCCGGAGGATACATCGGAGGCAAAAAGGTGGGTGAACTCTAGCACTGGTAAAACTAAGGCTGTGAGGTCAGACCCTGGATTATGATGACTTGTCTGTTGTAAAGGATAATGTAGCACGCTGAGCTTAGTCATCCTTTTTACGGACCGTAGCAATTTCCCCACTACTGAGCCTACTATTGGTCAACGTCTTTTACCAGTAATTGGGAAATTTAGCTTCTTCTTTTGAATTTTATTAATTTTTTCTTCATTTTCAGTAAGTCAAGAGTAGAGCTGCATACGAGGCTACTTCAGTTGGTCTAGGTTACAAAACGTATACAGAGCAAGCATACAGATACAAGATGGAGCTACATCTTTAGCAACACTTAAAAACAGGACTGTCTGAAACACTAGAAGTCCAGTTGATGGTGTTTTAAGTGAGGAAACCCTCAACCTAAACCTTCAAATTGGTTAATTTACATTATTTAAATTCTAAAGCTACTTATGTAATCAATTACATTATCTCCTGCATAAGAAATAACATTTCTATGCATTGTCTAATACAGAAAACTGCATTAAAGCATTTTTTCTACCCACCATCAGTAATCAGTATCCTTAATAACCTTTTCTTTTTTTATTGCATTTGCTTATCCACATAATAGTACAATCAACAACAAGAAAAAAGGGAATAAAAGAGAGAAACATCACTTTTATTCTATCCACTTACATTTTAAATATTGGTGTTTCTTTGTTTGAGTTTGGCTTCTTGTATTCTTAAAATATGTATTAGCTTTTCCATTACATTTCTTTTACTAGCAACCAGTAAAAGCATAACCAAGTACTTACCTTCTTTTAGTACAGTTTTCTCTCTTGTCGGGTTGCCATGGTACCGTACTGTACAACCCCTGGACATTTCCTTCAAACATTCATTTCCAGAGCCCCTTTCAAGACTTCACAGACCATAATCCCAGTACAGCTTGATCTCAACTGCATTACTTTGTTTTCATTGTTTATCCATGAAGGAAATTTGTTAAATTATGTTTTTACGGAAACAACATAAAGAGTCTAAAACCTTATAGCTGCTTCAGTTTGTATGTTAATAACAAGTATTATAGTATTTAGAAAATCTGTCGGTCCGAAATGTATTAGTGCATAGTGATCAATTGTCTCTTTACAACGTCTTCTGTCCTGTATCGTGCATCTTCTCTATTGGTGCACTACCCAAATGAAATGTGTAACCTTAATGTCATTTCTCTGCCAGGAGCTGATCGACTTCCTGCAGCGCCACTCTCACAGTGCCCTGTACGCCACCTCCATGTCCCCTCCTGTGGCTCAGCAGATAATCAGCTCCATGAAGGTCATCATGGGAGAGGATGGGACCACACTGGGTGGGTACCAGAAAATGACACTAATCCCTTTTTTAAAAGTGTGTAATGAGAAGAGAGAGCATTCATTAATTTATTAACAATCATTAGGCAACTTTAACCACCATCCGGTGTCAAAGATAGCTGGGCAATGGGCGGACGTCATCTTTTACAATGAGTACCATTTGCAGAAGGTGTTGGGTTGGTAAGATGCTCAGAGCAAGTGGAAATGTAAATGCTACTTGGCATGACCTTCCATCAGTGACCACAAGATGGCAGTGTAAGCCTGTGGCTCAGTTTATTCATTCCTGCAAAACAGAGATGTGTAGCAGATGACAGGTTCACACAGACATTTGTTTTCTTTCGACTCACCTCAGCTATGCCACCTTTTGTACTTTGACTCCTTCCCACTGAATGTGCTTGTTTACCTTGGAAACTTTTCATTCCCAGCCAAGTGATAAAGGCTACTATCTGTGGCCTACTGGCAATAATTTACCAGTAAATAAGGGTGTGTTAGACACCCTTATCAACCTGCATGGCATGTATAAACCCATTCTAGATATAATGTAAATGCCACATGGGGTCATGGCCTTCATACACTTGAATTCACACCACTAGAAAATTGGATGTAAATGTCAGTAATAGTCATTTTTAGAATGTCCTGATCTCATTTTTCATGAGTGGTGGTGGGTGCACTCTTAGTAAAACTGTATTTTCCAATATCTTGAGATGTTTACTTGAGTTTTTGAGCACCACTTTAAAGTTTCTCCTAAAGTTGCAGTTGATTTTTGTTCTTCTTTTCTACCCAATCTGATGACAGCATCATAAAACCTTCAGCTTGGCTGTGTCTCTGTAGTGCCATTTTGCATGTTTGAACATCTCTCTGTAGTCCTCGACAGCAGCCTCCTCCTGCCTTTTGTCTTTTGGGATGTGCATTTTTAAAACATGATGGGTTGCACCAGTTCCCCTTCCTCTGTACAACTCAGCCCAGGCTGGTGGAAGGTCTTGAAGTGATGGTATGCTGACTCTTCTACCCTCTCCCTTTATGGCTTTCAGATGTATGTTTCTTTGTGTGTGTGTGTGTGTGTGTGTGTGCTTCTTTGCCTTCACGCTGGGTACAAAGCAGCATGCGTGGTGCTCAGGGCCAGAGATCTGCGCCGATCAAATTCTGTTGGACTCCTACACACACAAACGGATCATATAATCTTGTTTTTCTTGCACGGCGGCACTCCTTTACTCTTTATGGGGCTTGATTGATGCAGTCTCCCTTAAAACGCTGATATCGGATCAGATTACCTTGCTCCCCAGCCGCCATTCAGTCATTAGGTATAGGAGTAAACACCTGGAGCAAACTTTAAAATGTTCCACAATGTCATCATTCTTTCTCTAACCCATTTCTGAGAAGAGGAGGCCAGACTGGCAGACCTCACAACGCTAACAATGACTGAAGGCTGATTGGTTGCAGCCCTGTCACTGTTTGAAATTCAGGTCTTTGAAAAGTCAGACACTGACACAAAATCGAAGTGACAGTTGAGCTGCCTGCTAACAGTTTGGTGCCGCGTTCAAGTCGCTAAGGACGACTGCTCATGGTTCCCGGCATAGGCCTGCATCACAATGCACATTTGTCGTTTGAAGCTTACATCAATCAAACATGTGGATGGGAACTAAGGGCACAAAACGGGCAAAGCTTTCTTCATTATAAAAAGAATGCTAAAGTGCTTGAAAAGCAAAATGTCTGAAGATCATATGCTAGTGTTTTTTTGGCCAGCTGAGGACTCAGTGCTGAGAATAGCTCTGGATTCCTTGACGGTGGAAGAAAAAACCCCGCCTGGATAAATATAATGTCAGGACTTTGTTGTGTCTCGGGGCACTTTGAAGTCCGCTGCATTTCTGCTGTTTTTCAGCACAGCCCGGCAGATGTTTGTTGCTGTTGGCGCTTTGTGCCATATGGTTATTTGTTTGGTTAAGATACTATCTCTGGAGGCTCAGGCCGAGGATACAGCGGGTGAATCCACGGTGTGCATCAGACTGACACGTAAGGATCGACGCCCGTTTACTTTCAAGCCCTCGACTTTAAAGGATCCCGGTTGTCCTCAGGCGAGCGGTGTCAGACTTTCTCCAAATAAGTGTAGCATGTGATAAAAGACATGTTTACTCATACTCATCCTATGGATTTATTATGGTTTTTTCTTCTTTGGTTGACATGGTTTTGTTACTGGAGCAGGACATGACTCAGGAATTGTGACTTCTTACTGGACCTTGGATTAGTTTTTCGACAAACTTGGGCTTGTGCTATCACGTGATATTCATGTTCTGCTACTTAATAGCAGGTTAAATAGATAATGTGCAAAAATACATGTTTCCTTCACTTGGCCTCTGAACAAGAGCCGACGATACAGTGTTTTGAGGCTTACAAGCAAAAACCGGAAACTGTTGTAGGACCTGCACACCCCCACAAGTGTTTGCACTTATTGTGACTGAGTAGTCCTCGGTGCAGGTTGGCCGGAGCTGCGCGAGGTCACCGAACTTCATATACTAAATAGGAATAACACCAGGCACAAAAGGAGAGTGAGGGAAATGTGTTTGTACAAATGAGAGGTTGAAAAGGGGCTTTAATCAGTACTTATCAAGGTTATCATGGTTTTCTAATTACAACACAACAGTTTTTAATGTTTGTTTTTTTGTCCCCTCATCAGTTGGAAATGGTCTTCGTTCATGGTTGAGCTCTAGTTACAGTAAAGTAAGACATGCTCACCACGTAAAAGCCTATTACGTATAAGTTGCCATATTCATCACCCACTTTTGCTTTGAGTAACGGGAGCATTAACAGGCTTGTGCCCACGTTAAATATATATATTAATATATTCTAATGAGCTATCCCTCTGTTTATCTGCCCTCTCTACAGGTGCTGATCGCCTCAGGCAGCTATCAGGAAACACCACCTATTTCCGCAGGAAACTCCGCGACATGGGCTTCATCATCTACGGCAATGATGACTCGCCCGTAGTACCCATGATGCTCTACATGCCTGCCAAAATCGGGTATGTGATTCTCCTCAAATGATTTGATGTATTTTCAATGCTTTAAACATCGAGGATAATTGGAAAGGCTAATCGGAAGAGTCTTGCGACTGATACCCCATTTAGAAAAGACATAAAGGCTTATACTCTAATTTTAACCACTTTTCTCCAAATGGAATCTGACGTAGTGTGCGGGCAAGCTGTTTATGATTTCCATTTCACACACTAAAGAGAGCCCCATCTAAGATGTGGTGGTGGAGATGTGTGTCGCCCTGCGTCTAATGCCGCCGTTGCTTTTCAGGGCATTCGGTCGGGAGATGTTGAAGAGAAACATCGGCACAGTGGTTGTCGGCTTCCCAGCAACACCCATCATCGAGTCGAGGGCGCGTTTCTGCATTTCGGCTGCCCACACCAAAGAGATGCTTGACACAGTAAGTCATCCGATGAGTCCAATCACTGTCCGCAACACACAATGCGATAATGTATCAATATTTATCTCAAATATTAAAAATAGGTGAATGCAGGATGATAAAAAAAAAATCAGTGAAAATTGGATTACAAAACTTCCCAGCAGAGACAGGTTTGATATTTTTTTCGTACCGTTTAATCAGCCATTCCTTTACATTTTCTTTCCATTTTCTCTTCACTTTCTTATGTCTTTAGGATTCTAAAATGTAAATGTATGAAGTTTCCACTTGCGAAATCAGCATGAGAATGACTTTAAAATGGTTAGCTTTCAAAAATCTGGGTATTTCTGCAGGGTCTTGAAAAGTATTGAAAAGTATTAAAAGGTATTAAATCAGTTTAGCAAAAATTAATACCCTTGAAAGTATTAAAACATATTATCGGCATTTTACAATGTTTTGGAACATGGATTCAGAGACAGATTGCCTATGATTTAATATAATTTATAGCCAATGTTGTATTTCTTAGAACCTATTTCTTAGGTTGTTAATGAAAATGTTTTGTATTGTAAGTATTAAGAAAATGTAAGTATTATTACTTTTAATAAACCTTGCCTTTGGATTAGTCACTACTTTTTATTCTATTGAGTTTTGTTCCCTCCCGGCTGATCTGAATTATGTCAAGACTGTTTTGCTCAAAATAAATGTACTGTACTGTAAATTTAAAAAAATGTTAAGGTGTGTTGCTGATAACGAGTTACAACTTGTGGCGTTGCAATCTTAAAATATGTTGAAACGGTCTTAAAAGGTCTGGAATTTAACTTCAGGATTCCTGCATACACCCTGTAATCTGGCAAAATGTCAGCTCAAATGGAAAGAAACGCCTCTAAGAATATTTAGCATTTGCTCCACTGCCATCTCTCATATGCATCAGTAAGATGGTCACCTCCCTCCGAGATGAGTGAAACTAGTTTCTTGGACAATCTGGGCTCTCTTTTTTTTATTTTTATTTTTTATTGAATGCTGCCACTTCCAACACACAACTGCCATTTGGCCTTTACTCATCGTCCGAGATGTTTCCAATGTTTCTTTGTTTGTCACCATTGGATCCGCTTCAAGGGATATTGTTACAGGACTAACTATTATTGCTGAAGACTTCATGTTCTCCTCAACATGATATAATAAGAGTTTGTTTGGATTCAAACACTTATGGCCTATATCTTTTATTTTTTTTTGATCAGCTACTGATAAACCTGCCTGACCGCTGACTTGACAGTTTTCTATGTCGGAGCGTTTCCCTTCGTCCACATGCTCAAAAGTGCGAGCGTGTCTGTTGGATAATAAAGGCTACCAATATGTGCTTCATTATAAAGGACAAGCTGTCTCCAAGTATTATAGTGTGGCTCAGACGGAGACTTTTATTTGAGCTGCTCTGTCTCTCCAAAGACACTTCATTCATCTTGCTGAGGAGCATGTCAACACCGTTTGTAATAGTCCATGTAAAGGGCATCAGCCTGCCTTTGTAGAGCACTTCGGGGAGCCGCGTTTTCCGTCTTTGGAAAAGCTAGCCCTTGCTATTTCTCAAACCGTGGAATCGGAGAAAAAAAAAAGGTCAGGACGAAGGTAAATTGTTTCCAGGTGCCCCGCAGTGTTGCAATGCTGATACAGTCTCTTGTGGAAAGAAGTGGAGGAGTTTGTGTTCGGTTGTGGTTCATGCAGGGAGTCTCCCATCATGTTTAGTGCTTGGAAATCCAAGTGTGATTAAAGCTTATCACTTCATTTATCACCTACAAAAGCAAACCTCTATCAAGGTTTGCAATCGGCTCGTCTGTCTGGCTGCCTTCTCTTAACTTTGACTGACATAAATAATATCTTTATAGATTCAGAATAATGGTGTTCTTCCTGTTCTTTCACCAGGCGCTGGAGGCCATCAGTGAAGTGGGCGACCTGCTGCAGCTGAAGTACTCCAGACGCGAACGGCCTCTCTCCTCGCGTCGTGGCTGGAAGGCTGAGGAGAGCTTGCTTCAGGACTGAGCCACATCATCCCCTTCCTGTCACCTCCTGCCCCCCCCCACCCACCCACCCTCCAAACTCACTGCCCCTCCCTTACTTTACCTTTTTCTTATGATATCCCCCCCCCCTTTTTTTCCCCCTCATCTTCCCCTGAGCCAGTCTCTCCAGCACACTTTGCCATATCTCCTCACACCAGACTCCCTTCACCAGAACCAAAGTGAAACCTGCACACTAGCATCATTAGCCTGCCCAGCTGATTTCACCTATAGCAGGGGAAGACCAAAGTCGTCCTCGTCCCTCTGCATGTGTCTGTTGTTATCAAGTGTGTTCAGAGCCTTTCAGTTCGTCCTAACTTAATGTGACTGCCTCGGCCTAACGTCAAGACTTATTCCTGTGTGCACATTGAATGTGTATCTTATTTGTGCAATAACAACAACAATGTGGAGTTCTTTTGTAATTCAAACAACCTAGAGCAAAGTAGACAGATTTTTTTGCCACGGGTTCCTACTCGTGTACTTGGGAGAAAAACAAATCTGATCATAGCCGTTTGCTATGATGAACACAAGAGGAAAACATTATATATGTAAATATTATTTATCCCGAAGTTGGTGACGCTGCCACAGGGTAGCATCTCAAACCTCAGAGATCCATATGTATTTATCTGATGGCTTTTTTTCCCCCCACTAATCACTTTTACTTGAATAGAGTACAGAATATTGTGTTCTTTCCCTAACCAAAGGATATATATGTATAGATATGTTTTCTACCTTTTTCTCTTAAAATGCAAAGCAGATGTTCCTAAGGAAAAAAAAATGAACCGGGTAAGAATCCCAGGGAGCAAGACTAAGGAATATTTTTTACTGCTTATTTTCTATAAATATTTTTCAGCCTTATTTACTGTTTACACCTGCACTCAAAAACTTGAGCCCAGTGTCTATTTCTATAAGCTAATGAGCTACATGTGTGACTTTTCTTTGTTCTTTTCTTTCCGCTAAGTCGTTCTCACTCAAGTGCTTTCATGTGAATCAGTGCCGAAACCGATCTCGGAGCTCGGCGTCCCGCTGTAACTTCGCTCTGTATGTATGACGATGCCGCTCCCATGCTTATCTGACATACAGACCGCTTTATTTATTTAAGATGACTTTGTCATCTCTCAGCTATCTCACTTTTGTGAAGAAAAAAAAATGTAACTATTATCTGAAAGGCAGCTCCACGTGTGTCCCAGTGCAAGGTGTGCGTTTTTAATCGACTACTTGCACGTCTTCACTTCAGTGCTAGCACTACTGACAGGCATTGTAAATGCACAGATGACGTAGTGAAATTTTGTAAGATCCGTTTGGGTTTAATTCAAATGTCATTGTTTCTTTTGTTGTTTTTTTTTTTTTGCTTGTAATTTATCATCTGTGGTCATCGTCTGGAATGACATTCCATATCAATCTTCTTTCGGTGTCCTGTTTGTTTTGTTTGACTGTTTTTTGTCTTGACGTTTCTGTGTGCGGTCACCCCAAACACGGCATGCGTGCCACTTGTCAAACATCCTGTCCGTGCGCGCGTTTATGTTTTTATCACTTCATTGATGTGAATTGGAGGCAGTGGGAACGCTGGCCGTTGTCCGGCGATGTGACCATTCCTATACATGTTCATCAAAGTGACTCAAGTTAAGACATACTTTTGTTTATGGTTTTAGCGCCGCGCGACAACTTTTCTTAGTGCCTCTTTTAACTGTACATCCATTAGGCATTAATTGCATTGCCGTCTACGAGTGAGTCATTCCAATATTGTTTTGTTTTTTTCCACAGAACATGGCTTGAATAACAGCTCAGTGATGCATTTGCTTTTAATAAATACAAAAGGTGGAACACATGACTATGATCTGGAATTGCACTCTTCAGAAATGCGCGCAGACGTGAAACATTTTCTCCCCCGTCAAAAGTTTCCTCTCGTTGAGTCTCCATTTCTGTCTATGGAGGCAAAAATGTAATTGCAAACAGCAACTTAACGGTTTGTCTCAGCCAGGGTTCCCTCACTGAACCTGAGGAACTGGAAGTCACGAGATATTATTCAAATGTTTGCATTGCTTGGAGGTCTTTGATGGGACGTGGCGTTTCGCAGCCCACCTACCACAAGCACCTTCCCGACTGACCTGCGGTGACTATTGGAAACGTGCTTATCAGTTGCATTTGCCCTTGGAATTGTATTTGGTTTGAAGGTAAACCACTTAAGAGGAGTTTGTAAAGCCATGACGTTTGTTGACCATGCTGTTGGAAACAGTGCTGATTAAAATCACTTTCTTTGTATCAAGGTCTGGAATGGGGTTGTGTTTATTTGCAGCGCGTGCGCACACATGCACACACGCACACACAGACACAGACTGTAGTCGCAACTTAAAAAGCTCATGACGAGCATGTTTGAAGGCCCTTTTCACTGATAAGTAACTGACATCTCGCCATTCCACTGCTTTCCACCGGGGGGCCCAGCCATTCTTCCAATAGTATTCTGTTTTTGACTTGACACAACAAGCCTGAAGGAATTGAGGTGATTTTCAAAACTGTAGGAACACGTGAAACACCTTCACATGACCTTGCCGGAATATTTGACTTTAAGAAGTTGGCACTGGGAGTCTCTTTAAACGTTCTTTTCTCTGAGTAAATGTCCACTTGTGTAAACTAAACCTTGTACCTTATCAAGAACCTCAGTGCCCACCGCGCACACACACACACAGCTGTGAGCAATAAGCCCCCCCCCCCCCCCCAAAGCTCCTTCAGCATCACCCATCTGAACCGCGTGCGTAAAAGGCAAGTTTACCGACACCGGTTGGCTGCGCTGAACACGCGCACCGGTGGATGAACTTCAGCTGGATGATGGATTAACGCATCAGACAGCGACGACGCAGCGCCATGAGCTCCAGATGTCAACGTATCGGAAGAAAAGCAGCCACCCACGGCGGAGTGACTCACAGTTTAAAGTAGTCGAATAAGCACGCGCCGGTGCGGACGGAGGGGTTCTGACTTATTTCTGCCACTTAAAGCTCTCCGGGGGGGGGGGCGTTGAGCTCGAGCCACCACACGGACTTGACAGTTGGTGCGCGAGGCGCCGGTGCCAGATATGGATCGCGAGCGGGACGCCACCTCTGGACGCTGGCGCGCGTCTCCATAAAGTGCGACACGTCGATTCGGACGGATTTGACTTTCGCTAGTCGGAGGAGGACGAGCCGCAGGGCGGGCAGCAGGCGCTTCTCCGGGGAGGCAGACGGGGTAGTTCGAGCACCGCCTCCGCAGCGCTCCCGCAGACCAACTCCGCGTCGGAGCAGGCGAGATGCGTCGGGAGGCCGCGCGGAGATTTCAGACGCTGCTCGCGATCTGCTCGATGCTTCTGGCAGGTCACGGGACCGGGTTTCCCACCAGGCACCGGGGTGTCGGACACAGGGTACGTTGTCGTCACCTATTCATTGTGTGTGTTGGCTTTTTTATTTTTTTTTATTTTAAGTTTTTATCAGTTAAAAGCAGCAGGTTGTTTTTTCTTTTTTCCCCGAAAGATACGAAGTCTTAAAATCACACCTGCCGCCTTTGTCACGACAATTAGCTAGTGCTTCGCTAACTGTTGCTAAACTAAATGTCCATTTATTGCTAAATACGGTACATTCGTTAATGTCAGTTTCATAATAATATTTACAGTTTTAGTTCCGTAATTGTGTAATTCCGTTACAAACATAACGGGAAAAAAAACGGCTTTTTATAACTAAGAAAATCAGGATGTGAGTGAAAATGTTAAAATATTAATGTTGAATAGGTTATAAGTAGCCTAATTGTTATTGGATACCACAGACACAAAAATAAGGTGCCTTTGGGGAATTTTGTAAAAAAAAAAAAGGTAATTTCTCTTATCTTTTCAACGCATATTCTGCGTTTATTTGTACACGTCTGTTTGCTAAAACTAGAAGGATGTTGAACAAAAAACGGCTTGTAAAGTCACTGCTGGTTTTCTACCATTGCCATCCAATGAGTCCATTAAATGAGCTGAAATGACAGAACCTCCTCATCAGTGCGTGCTGCTTCTCTCTCCCCATGTATAGTAAGGCTTGCCATCACTGGGCATACACCCTGCTATAATAAATCCAACCCCTCCCCAAACACACACACACGACTCTACTGGGAATGTTTGTCTTACACACGGACATATTTGGATATCAAAGTGTGTTTGTGTGCGCTTGTGTCAGGGTTCAGCTTTTGCCTTTGAACTCTCCTTCTTGTGTGGCCTCCCATGGATGCCCTGATGGAGCTCTCGCTCTCTCATCATCTGCCTGATTGATGTCGAAGCAGCGAAAAGGACACGGAGAGGAAGACGAGGAAAGAGGAGAAGGGAATGATTTGGTGAGAAGAAGAAGGAAACAAAAAAACAAAAAATCTCACCGTGCCCCGTGTGAATGTTCATTTCATTCACCAAAAAGCTGCAGTTGGTGACTCTGAACCTTCGTCCCGTGACCTGCTGGATGCGTGTCCATAAGTGGCCGATGGAGACGAGAGATTAGCAGAGAGGAGGAGGAGGAGGAGGAGAAGCTCAGTAAAGCTGGTGCCCAGTAACGAGGTGCTTATGTAACCAGAATAAGGCGCGCCCTCGGCATCTCTCACACTGGAGCTCGGGGTCAAGTGTCATTCATCCGATTGTTTACATTGGCTCTTTTTTGTGTTAATGTGGAATTTCCTGTTTTTGGTCTTACCCCCCCATCTTTCAGCAAAGACGAGGAGGAGGAGGAGGGGTTTGTGTTGAAGTGGCCTCTTTTCCAAATATTGGGACCTGTTTGCCCCGTTTTCCCCCGACTGTTTTGTATTCCAACCTCACCCCCTCCCCATGTCACCAGGCATGCATTTGTTGTCCCGTTTCCATTAGCAAAAGATGGCGATCAAAGAGTGTCCATAGTTTATTGTTCTTCTGTAATGGTTTGGAAACATGGAAGTGCAGAGGCCTTTGATATCTGCGGGCACATAAATCAGGGCTGCCACACTGCTGGCCTTTCCATCCCCGCCCCTCACCACAGCCCCCGCTACCCCCATCCAGTCAGTCTCCCGAGCTCCTCTCCCTAACCTGAATGTGTGTCACCGTCAACGGTGGCAAAGGCGGTAGCCCAAATGCATCCAGTCTAGTGAAATGAGGGGGGACATGGGTGACTTTTATGTCTGTCTGAGAAGAGTCTCTCACGGGCCGAGGTCCCCCCCACTGCATCCAGATCCTCTCCCTGCTAAACACACCGCATGCCATCAGCCATCGGGCCTTTTGATCAGAGAGAAAGAGGGGGAGGGAAAAAGGAGGAGGAGGAGACTGATATATAGGGCGAAAGAATACAGGATCCAGATGTGTAACAAGACGAGATGAGGAGGGTGTGAAAGTATGTGGCCTCTCTCGTGACTCTGGACCTTCTGTGTCTGTGAGCGTGAAGGTGTGTGTATAGGAGGCCAGTTAAAGGGTAAAAAGGAGCATCATGCTGGAGGATTTCATCAATAAAAGACACAAGGGAAGAGAAGCACAGGGCCTCTTATTTCTTGCTGTGTTCACATAGAGAAAGAAACAGATCTTCTAAACATGGACAATGCACAAAGTGTTGGCTTTTTATGTTAGCCAGCTATTTGGAGGAATAAAAAGAACTACCAAACAAAGTAACTAACCTATGCAGCACTTCAGTATCCATTCATCTGCTGACTATTGTTGCGATTCATTGTTTAGTTTACAGTATAAAATGTTAGGCAATAGTGTAAAATGTCCATCTCAGTCCAAAGTGACGTCTTCAAATGTCTTGTTTTGTCCAACCAATAGTTCAAAATCCAAAGACACTCAGTTTACAGTGATAAAAAACAGAGAAAAGCAGCATTGTGATTTTTGCTTGTAAAAAAACACAACAAGTGACTTTTCGATGATCAGAATAGTTGCAGAGTATTTTTCTGTCGATCATTTAATGGATAGCTCCACTTACGTTATATCCAGCGCTGAAAACGGGACCGAAACAGGATCAACTGGCGTCCAACACAAAAGCAAAGCATATTCACCTGAACATTTTTCAAACTGACATGGACTATTCTGTCTAACTGTACCACTCCTTGCAATATTTTATGTATGTTTGAGAAAATGTATCTACTTGTCACCACCAGTTGACAGATATCTGGGGAGGGGGCCAACGTCTCTTCACCCATCGTTTATCATGCTTGACGGGCCTTTTCTCTAAACAGGCGTAATGTGTTCACATGCTTGAATTTGACCGAACACATAACTTCTTTATGGGACAATCGCAGGCAGTCAGTGAAAAGTACGCCCTGTTCTAGAGGCCATATCTATAAATCATCAACCGTTTGGTCATTAATTCAAACGTTTCCTCTCCTCTTTAGCCCGTCCACTGCAACTGGGTCTACTCTGAGCACAGACCACAAACTGGCTCAGGTCAAATCGCAGTCCAGTCATGTTTGGGCCAATTTAGCATAATTCAGAATGATATTAGACATAACCGAATGGCAGACGAGGGTTCACCAGAGGTTGTGGATTGTGGTTTTGACCAGTGTCAGGCATGAAATAGATATGTGTCCTATTAGACGTGAAACAGACACACTGGAGAGTCAGACCAACGAAGAACCAATTTTCAGTTACTATATTCCACCACTAATTCACCACCATTATGAAGCCACCATTAATCCCAGGCATCAGCATTTTCTCCCGCTGCCCTTTCTTCTAACTGTAAAACCTGAACGGTCAAATTAAGTGGCGGCCGTAGTGGCGGCAGCGCAGCAGGCTCAGACACGCTCGCATCAGCCCAGGGGTCCCACGCCTCCCAGGCCCTCTCATTAAAGCTAAAAGAGGATCTCCCTGGCACAGACCCCTCTTTGTCCACGGCCTGGACGCCATGACTGTTGTGGGAAAGAGGGAAAAAAACAATGAAATGAACGAATGCTGGTTGGTCACTTGGCCGGTTAGTTGGATGCCTCGGGGGGCTTTTTGGAATTGCTGACCAAGCTACGAAGTAGTGGATGTTTTCAAGGTTTCTTCCTGGAAATAGAGCTCTAATTGTTTTTATACTCATTGATGAGCCATTATAAATGATAGATCTTTTTAGTCATTAGCCCTGCAGTGTAGCCACTGGCTTCTGTATGTATTCCAGTTATCTCAGTTGCCTTTGTTCTTTACATTAATCAAGGTGGTGTCTGCGCAGTCAGCATAGATGAAGAAATCAGGCTTTAAGGCATTTCATCCATTTTTCATCCCAAGACTTTAATCTCTTAAATCGTGCCTCTACTTTATTGTCTTTGCTCCAGATAAACTCTTTATCTTACATCTCAACTTGTGCTTTCAGGCTCATGGCCACCCGATTCACAGCGGCGGGGTCCAGTATGTCCCCGAAGCTTCGGAGCAGCAGAACCAGGTCCAGAGTCTCCTGCCTGAGCCCCACAGCCACCAGAGGAGGTGGTCCCACCCGCAGCACCGCTCAGTTGGTGTTCTACCACAGCCCGAGCCTGAGGAGGAGACCAAACCCTTCATCCTGGATCTCAAGAACTTCCCAGACCTGGCCAATGCTGACATCAACTCGCAGAACCCCAACATACAGGTGAAGATTACTGTATTTGTGGAAATGGAGACTTTGAGCTTCTTAGACAGCCTTCGAGATATTTATAAACATATGTATTTTTAAATTACGTTAGGAATTCTGTTTAATTTTGTAGAAAGTCACAAAACCAAGCTCTTACTGCACTAAAGCAAGTTAATTTCAGTTTGTCCACTGAATCCACACAGTAACCAGTAGATTTTAAATTATGGGTTAAAATGAATCCATTATCATGCAAGGAGAACTTGTCTTTTATTGTGTAAAATGATTTATTTGCTTAATGTGTAACAAAATCAACAGACTCTCACTCTAATCTGGGAGACCCGGCTGCGTCTTTTTTTTTTTTTTTTGTTGCTACTATTTCATTAAAGTGTAATAAAGGAAAATGTGCTCTGTAATCATAAGTGTTAGCCATCAAGGCCTCATCATCTCCTTCTAGACTGACCCCAAAAAGTTCAAAAGTTAGTTCTGTTTAACTTATCTCATGGCAGTTATCCTTTCCAACTCCGGTCAGTGTAATCAGGATGTGGTTAGAGGGACGTAATGATGCTGGCCCATGTCTACATCAAGTACAGAGGCCGATGAAATGTCTGTCCTAACAGTCACAAAAAGAAAGGTTTTCCCCTGTAGTCTTCCCTGTAGTCTTCCTGTAGCCTGGTCTTCACATCAGTTGAAGTGGGACCTTGGAAGTACTGTAGCATCTAGGATGAGTCATTTTGAGGTAATGAGAGGTAGTTATCCAGAATAAATGCTCACATTCTCTCCCTGAGAGGATCACTTGGTTGGCTGAATGCTCATGCTCATGTCTGGCTGGCTGACTTGGATCTTGGGAGCAGGTTCGCTTGCTAAAAGAAGTTCTCCGCTGATATGATATAGTTGATTTCTTGAGAAGGGTTTGTGACTCAAGCATTTAGGCTGCACAAAAGTATTGGAGGTGCTTTACTTTGTAAAGGCAAAGTTAACACGGCAGTACTAAACAGTCCAATCACTTGATGAATGGCATTGTCTTCTACTCACCGCTAACAAGTAATTTCTTAGTTTGGTTTGCAACAATTTGTACATGGTGTCTTAGCTTCGACTTTTAGGAGTTGCTCAGCTTCACAGTGCTGTCCAAGATCATACCAAAGACGGATGAATGTGTTCGTGGGTTGGACTAACAGAGACCTCTCTTTTTCCATGTAGGTAACCATTGAGGTGGTGGACGACCCGCAGATGGAGGTAGAGATGGACCTGGCCAAGGATAAAGACTGGCTACCCTCCTCTTCCTCTTCCCCCTCTTCCACTGTAGATTGGCTTGGAGGCAAGAAGCTTTTCTGGCCCCTTTTCTGGAGTTACACCGACACTGATTCCAGCGAGGACAGCAATGGCCGGTCAGGCGTGGAGGAAACTGGCGAGGAGGAGGAGGACGATTACTCCCTGGATTATGGCAGCGAGGAGCCCTTGCCCAGTGGAGTGGGCGGAGACTGGGATACGCATTGGAACGAAGGCTGGGATCCAATGCAGAGCTACTATGGTAAGGTTTGCCAAGTGGCACGCTCGCTGTGTGCTAGCTGAGCCACACAGCTCTTTTAGATATAACTTCATCAAACTGATTATGGCTTTTAAAAATGACCAATATTTATCCTGAGGGTTTAACCAAAGGAAGAAATGCAAAAAGGGAAAGTATAAAAATACAATAACTGAAATTATGTTATCAAAAAAGGTGCTAGAGAAAGGGAATGTCTGGAAGGAACGACAGAGAGAACGATGGCGAGAGAACAGTGGCTGAGGCAGGCTGCATGATAACTGTCTTCACAGTTAGATAGAACCTAATGATGCCAGCATGATAGACAGCATGAGCACTCGACCATCAGGACATTGTGGGTTATGGGTACTTTGAAGTCGACACTGGTCGTGCTGGGCGCAGAGGCCTGCCTTGAAGATGGGTCTGATGTGCTCGCTAATAGCAGCGTGAGGTCGGCACTGTTCTCCGGGACAAAACAGCCCTCTGCTTGTGAACAATTAGAGGGCAGATTGGGAACACAGAATGACAGGGGCCATTCGGCCGGGCCATTCGGCCAGCCCTTTCATCCTTCCCCAGGACCCCATAGCCCCCCCCCCCCCCAGACCCTGGCGGCCCCCCCTGCCCTCTGCGGCTCGGCCTTTTGAGCCAGTTCAAAAATTCCTGGGGGCTTTCAGGGCTCTGCATAACTTTTACAGCTCTTTCCCCCCCGCTTAATTCTGCCTTCCCACTGGTGGGAAAAAATGCCTCGGCTCACACAGTGCACTTATTCAGTGGTAAAAATAGTAAATAATGAGAGAGAAAGGTGTACATAGTGAATGGAAGGGAGATGAGATGGAAAAGCGAGATAGAAAAAGAAAAGTTTGAGGGCTGGGAAGTGGAATGGCCAACGTGTGCGAGTCCTGTTGCAGATCAGAGTGCCGCCTTACCACAGCCTGAAGCTTTCATTCACTTCCCACAGATACAAATCTGTGCATGACTGATCTATTTATTTTTCTAAGGATTTTGAAAGTTGTTGCACAAACCTCTACTGTTGTAGTGCCATCTCAAAATGTGGTTAACAGGTGTCTAAAAACCTGGCTTGTTTATTCTCTGTAACCTTTCTCTTATGCCAATATATAGATTTTATCCGTTTAACTATTGTGCATGTAGACGAGCCAGCAAAGGGTAACAATGCCTGTTAAGTAGCCACATCTAAAGACTCGGTAAACATAAATCAAGGATGTCTCCTTTAGCTTCTTCTGTAATTAAGACTCTCCTGAGACCACATTCCCGTATGACCACATGGCGAGTTGGCAGCGCCCACAAAGTAAAATTGGGTGTTTGCTACACCCAAGCTGGTATTTCTGCACCCACCTCGCCTTTAATCAAGAATGACTTGTTTTCAGAGTTATTAACACCACAAGGAAACATGGTGTGGAGGCGGACAGCCACAGCACAGCTTCTTTCTCTCTAATTTTACTCGAGCCTTTTTTAAAAAGAATATGGGTTTCCATGGGAAAGGTTGGACCAGGAGAAAATTGTCCTCTGTATGGACTGAGACAGTCCAGAAATCTCTTCCTGAAAGCATGATGTAGAGCTCCTCATGCTTTCATTATGCATTCCTCTCATCATCGCGCTGATAATCTTTGCAATATGTAAATAATATTAATAGATCTGATGAATTTTGAAAGTTGCACAAAGTAAATTTTGACCCATGTGAAATGTATCGCAAGCAACGCTTAGGCTGAGTTTGTGGCACTGACTACATTTTAATTTTTGTTTTCCTTTCCACAGAGAAGGAGACAGATGAGTGGACACCCTGGTCTCCCTGTTCAGTGACTTGTGGACACGGTGAGAGGAAGAGGACCAAGTCCTGTGGCTACTCCTGCACTCTGACAGAAGCCTCTAAGTGTGACCTGGAGCCGTGTCCTGGTGAGATTGGATTTCCATTTTAAGAAACAAAAAATAACAACCTGAGGCCGGAGTATTGATGTTCTTATTCTGCTTCAGCCAGTTTTTAGTCCACCGCTGATGTAGCACTCTCCTCTTTGTAGGTGATGTCAACACTGTTGTAGAGACGTTCCCTTTCGAGATGGAGAATGGCACAGAGCCATTTGGGACAGGTGAGTTTTTCTAAACTGGAAACGGCTTTCATTACTTTACAGTATCATGTCATATTTTACCCCATTAACTTCAAGCTGCAGTCCACAATTTTACAAAGTATACTCAGTCAAATGAACAGAATACTCTAGTTGTGTGTGTATATGATAATGGATTATGGTAACATGGCACTGATATGCTGTCACAAGGGACTGTAGAATTGACATGCTCAATACTGTAACATAGACGATTATAGATGCCAAGCGTAGGATTCAGACTTGAGTCCAAAGTAACAGCTGTTCAAGTACCAGTAGTGCTACCATGAACAACTGTACTTGGTCTTCTTTCCAATAGATATGGACAGCTGTGAGAAGTGGCTCAACTGTAAGAGTGAGTTCCTCCAGAGATACCTCCACCAGGTCTTGTCTGAGCTGCCCAGCTGCCCCTGCTTCTACCACTCTGAAGTGGCGTACACTGTGGTCAGTGTCTACGATGACACTCATGGCCGGCAGTTCCGCTGGCAAGATGCCAGCGGCCCCAAGGAGCGCCTGGACATCTACAAGCCATCAGCGCGAAGCTGCGTCCGCTCAGCACTTTCCGGTGACTCATCTACTCTCGCAGCGCAGCAATGTTGTTACGACGATCGCGGACGTCTGATCACGAGGGGGAAAGGTGCAGGCACGCCTAACCTGATCAGTACTGAGTTCTCACCTGAGCTGCACTTCAAAGTGGATGTCCTGCCTTGGATCCTGTGCAAGGGAGACTGGAGTCGCTTCCATGCTGTGCGGCCACCCAATAATGGATTGAGGTGCCCAGAAAACCCCCATGAAGACGTGTTCATGAATGAGCTGGAAGAGGCCAGGGAGTACTGAGGGACCACAGCCAAAACTACCACTTCATTCAGAGAGTCCGATGGCCCAATCCTAATTTGAGAGGAGACTGCTTTGAGAGGGGTCATGAAATATTACATCTAAACCATGCATCATGCATTAACCATGCATTGGCTGACAGGAAATGCACATTTGTGATTGGGAGATCTGTGGGGTTTACGAATGATGGTGAAGTGTGATGTATGAAGCGTGGCTGTCTCAAGTTAGGATTTGGCACAGTGTCCTGATATCAGGCTCGACTGAACCGAATTGCAAGAATGAAAAAGAAGAAAAAAAATAAATAAATGCAGTGTTCTCCCACCGCTTGCCAACCTGTTCCACATCTGGCGTGCCATCAAGCTGTCTCTCTCTTTATATTCAGTAGACTCTCCTGGGTGCGTGTAAGCATGATGTCTACCTACTGGCTTTTCTGATGGTGTCCTGGAGCGCTTGTGATTGACAATAGCAACATATGGTAAACATCCTGCGTGTTGTAGGTTTTCCATTAGGAAATGTATGAATGTGGGCTGGACATGTTGATGAAGCAAACACATGAATGGGAAGAATCCAACAGATGAATATCCCAACTATGCTGCTACAATATAAAATCCTTCAGGTTTTACAAAGGTATTAAGGGGGAACAAGACAACAGAACATCTGTAGACCCAAAAGATGCCACACACGCACGCACTCACAGCAATGTACATTACGTGTTAGGAGAATTTGGGATTTCAACCAGAGAGGTAAGCTAAAAGGCTTTGAAACAGTCTGCTCTCGTTATCGAGCTCGCTAGCGACAATTATGAGACTATCCCATAAGCAGTAATGGTACGGGAACATTTGATTTCCAATGTTTTGTCACACAGATTGATTTCATGCGTTTCCTCATATTTCCAGGAAGATGTATGATCTGGGTGCCAAATAGTTAAAAATCAGACTGTTGGTGCCTGTTTAAATCCAGCCTCCCAAATCTCTACAGTGCAAATGCAGGAAAAAATTCCCATCTACAGTGAGTAGATTGTGCTCATAGATGTGTCTCAGGGGGACTAACTGACCATGATAAAGAAATTATGCTCACTTACCTCGACAGCGGAGCACTATTGGAACTATTGGGGTAAAGATTAGTAGGAGGATATTGGATGTGTAACCCAGATTGGAATTGATGAACAAATAATGCTTTCAGAAAGCAATTGGAACCCTTAAAAGTGAATAGTTGTTGTTGATGCATTGTGTGTGGTAGAAAGATGCCATTGCTGTTTAAGCTGCTGGCTTAAGGTCTTTGGGTTTATGTACAGAACTTGATTGGATAGAAAGGACATTCCTACTCAACATTCCTGAGAGGTCATGTAGCCGGAGCCTTTACCCTGGCTAACGTAGAATACAGCTAAAGGCAACATGGAAGTAGTAGCAATTATTTCACTCTTCGCAAAGGATTGGAAAAGCTGGTGTTTAACCATAACCAGAATTGTTATTGGCATTGTGGCAGTAGATGTAATCTTAAATTGACACGTTTAAAACTCCAGGAATGGCCCTTTCTATCCAGTCTAATTCTATGGATGTTCGCTCCAAACCTTTTTTCAGGAATTCTGCTTCCACGTGTGTAAATGCGAACATGCGTTTACATTTTGGAATCACAGATTTTAAAGGAAGGCACTTTATTTAAGGTGTATGTATGCATGTATGTATGTATGTGTGTGATACATACATAGATATATCAAAATGTACTCATGTTTGCCATTTGTTGATGATAGTGTTATTGTGAAGGGAAACTCACCAGAATTGCTGCATTGTTGTATGAAAGTGCATATATCAAGTGTTCTGTTGAGGAAAGCATGATCTTTTTGTGATTTCTGAATCTAGTATTACACATATGGTGTTGTACAGTATTTATTTGTCTGTTCTGTTCTCTTTTTTTTTTTTTTTTTTAAGATTGCTGAAGCTGAAATGTCTCTATAATCAACATGGTGCACTAACCGGACTGAGAAATGAAGGCACCCATTATCAAAAGGGAAACCACTTGCCTCATATCACTTCATACAGCAACATCAAGTGTCTGTGCTTCATTCCACTTTGTACTGCAGTGATCTATGAATATGTTGAAGAAATATATAAAGACCTTGCATTCATCATCTGACTTTTTTTATGTGTTGTTTCTTTTTCTGCCCTTCCACACGGATGCTGAGTAGTAGAGCCAAGCACAGCATAGTACTGTAGAGCAATATCCCTAACACACAACTGAGTAGTTATACTCTGTATTGAATGGCATACCAAACTTTTCCGTACCTTTCCCCTCCAACAAGACAGGTACAGTTCAGCAAGCATTCCTTTAAGAGTGCAAACATGTCACTTCCTTGTTTGCAGCAACAGTCTACATCCTAAAACAACCAATGGGAGCTACTGTACCAACACTGTGACTCTTCTTGTCTTTTTCAAATACCTGAAATGTCTGAAACTTCCTTCATATCAGGACATTAGCAAAGAAGAGTTTCATGGTAAAAGAGTAGTTAGACATTTTGGGTTTTCTTTTTGGTTTTGCTTTCTTGCAGAGAGTTAGATGTAAAGATTGATAACCACTCTCATGAATGCACGATAAGTATGAAGCTACAGGTAGCAGCCAGTTAGCCAGCTGAGCTGGTGGAAGCTGTGGTGCTAAGGGTTAGGGTTAGGGTTTGCGGTTTTGTGTGCTAGTGCCTGCCTTGACAAGTGACTCCAATTATTCACCTGCATTACCTTTGTCACATTCGACAGATCCTGAACATGACAGGATTCATTTAGGTATTGCACATGGGCTTCAGGATCCACAAATCTTGTGGACAACAGCCCTGCTAATACACACATTTAACCTCTTAAGCTCCTGCATGCCTTAACTGACAGCCACCACCACTGTCGACCATCTCCACTGCGGTATCTAGGTTGATCTATTCCTCCCATCATGTTGACTGAGGCTATACTCTTTCCAGAGGATTAAATAACATTGAGATTAAAAGTTCAAAGGTCGGGTATAGTGCAAATCCAAGTACTCCTCTTAGATGCTCTAATTCCTGTAGGTCTATCCTTCACTTGCTGCTCTTGATGACCCAAGAGGAGAGAGAGAGAGAGAGAGAAAGATAGCCTGGGTACGCATTTACAATAGAACATTATGTCAGCAGTGGGACACAATTAGTGGGGGGGGATGTACTAATGTTATGTGCATAATCACGGGGATACTGAGAAATCCATCTATCCATCCGTGTGGTGAGTATCCACTGTGGAATGAACGAAGGGGAGCTTGGTGGGTCTCCTACGGTCCGTCAGTGATTCCTAAGTTGGCTGCAGATGAGTGCTGCGTGGATGGAAGCCAGACACATGTTGACCACATTGCCGCCGCAGAATAACAGATAAATAACCGCAGATGTGTAGACAGAGGAGAAAGCAGAGAGAGGGAAAACAAAAGAGAGAGGAACATAAAAGAGAGGGGAGGTTTTTAAAACTCTGTGGCTGAAAGATGTTATCTGAAATACTGAATGAAGCAAGAGTTCCCGGGCGGATGCTTTTAAAAACTGGGTGAATGCGCAGCTTATGGAGGGCATTATGTATCATGTCACTGAGGATGGGGGGGGTGCACTGTGGTTATACGGAAGTTCAAAGTGACCAAAATCATTGTATGTCAATGGAGCGTGAGCTATTTCACAAGATTAGATTGCCATACAAAATTCTGAATGCGTGCTTCACCCCCATGCACCTACATTTTAGCCAGCGAATGTGTGTGTGTGTGTGTGTGTGTGTGTGTGAGCTGTTATTCATTCCTTTAGTTGTAGCGCTGGTGGCCCAGGCCCGGTGCCAGCGCTCGGTGGTTACAGATCTGTTTACTTTTGCAGGCTGGCAGGAACACGAGATTTCCTCTGGGTGTACTGCGGCTGGTCGACCTGCAAACAGCATGGCCCTTCAAGTCCCTCGCAGCTCGTGTTACAAGCTGCATCGTCCCCAGTCCTCCACCACCACCACCACCACCTACCCTGCGGATCACTTGGGCTGAGGGTAAACCCACGCAAACAAACACAACCTCACACAGACACTTACAAGGGTCCACTGAAGTCGTGAACGGTGGTCGACATGCTGCATTAATGCTGGCAAATGCATGCTTGTCCTGACACACTTACAACCCTACCTACCTGCATGACTCAGAAGCATGCCAGTGGATCTTAGCATCTTATGGATTATCTGGAGTTTGACTTATCCCATTCCTTGGCTAGCTTGACACACAGGAAAGCCTTGTTCTGCGATGACCAACAAGACTAATCTCAAAATGGAGCCTCCACTCATAAGAGGCAGAAATGCAAGCGTTGTAGAGCGTGAATAACACGTCACAGAAAGGTTCTCTGTTTGGGAACTTTGTTTTCATCTTGTTAAGTAGTTTAATCATAAACAGAAGTATTGGAAAATCTCGGAGGTTGTTACAATTCATCCTGAGGGAGACGTGAATGTCCGAGTCAAATTTCATGGCAATCCATCCACCGCTTGATGTTGAGGTACTTCACTAAAAAACACAATATCAACCTCGCAGCGGCATTATAGGTAAAGTTGGGGGATGACCAGAATCATGAGGATACATCCTCTGGGGACCATGAATGTCTGTACCGTATTTTCTGCCAGTTCATTCAGTAGATGTTGTGATATTTCGAGGATATGTGAAAGTCAGGGGATTGCAAAGTCAGTTGTGGATAGGATTGTGCCAATTACTTTTCAGATATTACAAAACAAAACAAAATGTCAACCTCGGAGTGGCCCTAGAGCAAAAAGTCAGGCGGTCACCTAAGTCAGTAGGATTCGTCCTCTGGGGACCATGGCAACCCATCCAATAGCTGTTGAAATATTCCAGTTTGGAGCAAAGTGGTGGACCAACCGACCGACATTCCCATCCATAGACCCATTCCACTAAACTATGACTGTGTACACTATTGTTGTACATTCACTGGCAGGGATTTTTACATGTAAAAGAACAATGATATTATTCTTTATGATGTCTAGTATCAAAATGTCCTTTCCTCTTTAACATTTAAAAGTACAGGCAAATTGTTTTTATCAAGAAGGAACAATACTCAGCACGATAACCCCAACGCTGGACGTCAATATCCTCAGAGAATTCTGAATTACTGACATTCTTAGGATGAACCAGACTCTACAAACTTTAGTTTATTTACTCATGTCCAGTGGGAAGCTTAATTTTCTCCCTCTGTCTTCCTTTGTTGATAATATAATCAAAAGACCATCCAGCACAATACCTTTGGACATGAGAGGGGCCTGCAGATCCAGTAGTATTGAGGCGGCAGCCAGCCAGCCATAACAACATCAAACAGCCCCTAGCCTCCAGCGTATACACAGAGCCAAGACCCTGGACCAAAAATATGATTGCTTGTTCTTTTTAAGATAAGAATGCAGACAAGCTTGAAGGTTATTTCGAACAATATGTACAGGTATGATGTGGCCATAGTGGTAGAAGTAGGATGGGCCGTAGCAAAGACGTAGGAAGAAAGTGGTACATTAGGTCAGATGAGGTTTGTTTGGATGCCTTAGATCAGAATGTGAGATGTTGCCTTGCAGGAATGGTGGGGGACAAAGGTGATACACAGGCTTGTTTTTGACACGAGAAAACACCTTAATCTGTCTTGTTTTTCTAGTGAGTCTGCAGTTCATGCTCTCACAAGCAGAGGTGGGAGAGTACTGGACATTTAAGGAAACTGACAAAGACCACCACCTGCTGGTCACCACGACTAAGTACACGGGACTTCACCTCCCATCATTCCGCCCGTGCAGCCTGAATCTTCCAACCGCGTTCCCAAAATTCATAGCTCAGAATAACATTACTTCATATCGGAGAATTTATTTTCCCACATTTAAAAAAAAGTTGTTGCATGTAAAGTTAAGCACATAAAGAGACCCATCTTAGCCTGCCACACATCTGTCACAGGGCTGCAACTAACTATTATTTTCTATTAGATTCATCAATGAATCATTTGGCCTATAAAATGTTTGCAAAAATAGTGAAATACCTCGTTTTCTCAAAGCCCATCTTCAGTGATTTTGTTTGACCAACAGTCCAAAACACAAAGATAGTTAATTTAACATCATGGAAACAAAGAGGAACAAAAACAGTTTGTCCTAAAGAATCTTTATTTTGCCTGTTTCAGCACGTCGTTAAGTAGTCTGAATAATGTGCTTGGTATACCGTGTAAAAATACTCCTATAGTATGCGTATATCGCCACCCACGGCTCGAGATGGTGCTCAGATCAGTGTGCCATGCATTGCTTCCAGCTTCGTGTCAGCCGAAATAATGTTAAGGAGGTGAGCGGATGGGTTTGAGACGAGGACGTGTTGAGCTTTTTTTTTAAGGGTTTATAGATAAACATTACAGCAGTAGGGTTTGATCACCAAGAATATTGTACTCACATTTCATAGCCTATAATCAGAATATTTTTCACAATGTTTCACCGTACTTCCTTCTGCAAACAGGATGCTGTGTAGGCTAATGCATCGGGGGGAAGGGGGGATGCATCAGATGCAGCCGATTAATGGTAGTTCTCACGTAGCTGTTTCTAAATCCGATTTTGTGCCTTTCACGCTGACTTTGTCACAGCCTTTAAGCCCCTTTTAGCACAGCAGAATGTGTTTTATGTGGGGCCAATGTATTTACACGAGCAAACGTAAGTGCGCATTCGATTCACAATGTCCATCTGCATCACTTGGCCTATCATTTCTGTATGCATCCCTTTATTAAACCTACGGGAGATTCTATGATGACTCAGACAATTACCCTGTTATTCCAGTGCTCCTGGAGATGAGTGCAATTGCCTAAAGCGAGGGCTGAAGTGAAAGCAGGCGGGACCTGATGCGTGAAGTGCATCCACCTACATAGACGTATGCGCCGGTTGGCAACGTTGGTTGTATTCTCAGTCATGGAGGAATTCCCTTATCCCTCCGTGCTGAAACTGATCAGTGAGGGTTGACCCCTGAGGTGGGAGGCAGTACAACAAAGGTTTTCAAGGTGCAGCGGGTGCTTCATTAAGAAGGCACACCAGCTCTTAGGTTTCTCGGGTCCCTGCATGAACCTGACTACCGGCTAAACTGGCTTTTGTGTGCTTTACTGTTTTGCCATATACTGGTTTCAGTTCAATACGCAGCGTGCATGGTGTACCCTACAATATAAACGAAGAAATAGATTAATAACATGACAAAGATCCTAAGTAATTGGAATGAAAAAGCAGCCACTTTCAAATAGCTACTGTATTAAAAAAGAGCATGAAAGGTGAGAATTTTCCACCAACAAGCCCCATTTTTTAAGATATTGACTCAAGAGACTTTGCAGTGTTCAGGACTTATAGAATATATAACCATAGCTGTTAAACTCTCCTGGGACACCAGATCTAAGTGTTTGCCAGCAGGACATGGGTTAGATTATCAGTATGAACAGTCCCATAGGAGTACAACACGAAACATAAATCAAAAGTTGACCGAGGCAGAAACCGAAGGTGAAAAACATCCATCCATCAGGCCCCAGCGAGGATCGAACTCGCGACCCCTGGTTTACAAGACCAGTGCTCTAACCACTGAGCTATGGAGCCTGTTACATGGCGCTACGTGTTGCAACAGACCTTTAAAGGCGTCCCGCTGTGCGGCTGCGTTGACGCGCTTCCTGCTCTGAGGAGCGGCCGAACAACTTTCACCTCACTGCGGACTCGCGACCTGGCGGTGCAGCGTTGCCGTCTGCGGGACTTGACTTGACTAAAATGGCAATTTTCCACGTGATTTTGAGCTGGTCCGCTCATGTGCTTGCGTTTGTGCTCTTTGTGGTTTTCATAGCGTTCCTTGGTTACTGCTTGTATATTCAACACGTTCACATGAAGTATGACCACATACCGGGACCGCCGAGAGACAGGTAACGTCACCGGTGCTACCGCTGGCTGAACTAAGTTAGCGTCGTCGGCGCTAACGCTAGCTTAGGTGCTAACGCTGGCTGAACTAAGTTAGCGTCGTCGGCGCTGACGCTAGCTTAGGTGCTAACGCTGGCTGAACTAAGTTAGCGTCGTCGGTGTTGCTGCTAGTTGTGGCTCGTTGTGTGCTTCATGCTACCGCTGCTTGTGTCCTCGTCGCCCTGCTAACGTTGTAGCTGAAACACTCGGCGCTGACATGAACGCTTCCTGACACTTTGTTGTTGCTGCTCCAACCACAGTTTCGTCTTCGGACACTCGCCAACGTTGTTGAGGATCATGAAACGTGGCGGAAATGTACACGACACCTTTCTGGAATGGTAAGCTCAAGTGCGTGTCTTATTCACAGGAGCATGCAAGTGTTTCAGCACAAAAAAAGATCACCTCGGAACAGGCGCCACCGCGAACACAATTAAGTTAGCTCCGCAGGTAGCGCCAGTGCCGTACTGCCCCCTACAGGCCGCTACAGGTTTGCATGTGTAACTGTATTATTTGCATTTCCAACGTATAATTAAAATGTCATTAACAGGGCCGAGAAGTATGGACCTGCTTACAGAATAAATATCCTGCATGTCGTTGCAGTCTGTGTTACCTGTCCAGAAACGACCAAGGTAAACACCTTTACTATACAGATAAGCAGGTATATAAAATGTCCCTACAGTGCCAGCTATTGTCCTGGTGTGTAAAGATGTATAAGCACATGTCCTGATGATGTTCCCTTGTTTGCTGGTTGTTTCAGGAAGTCCTGATGTCCCCAAAATATCCCAAAGACAAATTCCTTCACAAGAGACTCTTCAACCTGTTTGGTCAAAGGTAGTTCATTCTGCACACATCCCAGTGCTACAGATACGGCGTCATTGTCAGTCACTGTTGTCAAATTGGCCCAGGAACAATTTAGCAGCAATAAGAGGAGGAAGTGAATCTTGTCGTACTGTCAGTATGTTGAATCACTGAACTCACATTATTACAGAATAAGATACAGCTGTAATGTCCACTCGGTAATCTCGGCGTGTTTTTTACGTACACGTGTGAGTATTGTCAGTCAAAGGTTTGAGTTCCAGGCAATGGCTTTTGTTGGTTCGCCTCACTGTTAATTTCTTTTATGGCAAATCATTTCCAACCTTATTTTGCCATTTTCGAAAGTGCTGTGTTCCACGTCTCTCTCTACAAGGTTCCTAGGTAACGGCCTGGTAACAGCACGGGACCATGATCTGTGGTATAAACAGCGCCGGATCATGGACCCCGCGTTCAGCAGCCTGTGAGTCTATTTCATAATCGCAGAGAGACAGCAATCATTGATTGTTGTTATCTTTGGCTCTGCTTCCTTTGGACGACACATTGCATCATTTCTGCGCTTTGCACTTTGCAGGTTTATCTTGGCCTCGCTAGTCCGCTGTCTAAAACTACCATTGTTTGCAGGTTTTTGAGAGGTCTAATGGGCACTTTCAATGAGAGGGCAGAGAAGCTGATGATTAAACTTACAGATGTCGCTGATAAGAAAGCAGACGCCAACATGCTCCACCTAGTCAACTGTGTTACCCTTGATGTTATTGCTAAGGTATTGTGCCATTGTCTGTTCTGTCATGAATGTGGCGAAAGCACCAACTTACCAGAAGATGCCATCTAATCAAGTTGTAGCTTTTTTAATATTGATGTGTGTTTCTTGGTAACTCTCAGGTTGCTTTTGGTGTGGATTTAGACCTGCTGAAGAATAGTTCACCTTTCCCCAAAGCCATCGAGACGTGCCTGAAAGGAATGGTGTACAATATCAGAGACATCTTTTTTGAGGTGTGACTTTAGTGCAACGTTTGTGTGGCCGAAATGTTCTAATTATATCGTAACCTGTGTGAGATCCTAAAATGTTGCATTTCCAGTTCAATCCCAAGAACCGACAGTTCATTAATGAAGTGAGGGAAGCTGCCCGCCTGCTGCGCACGACTGGAGCTCAGTGGATTAAGAACAGACAGGACGCCATTCAAAACGGCGAGGACGTCCCCAAGGACATCCTCACGCAGATCATCAAGGCCGCTGGCAAAGGTTGTGATCCATAAAGTTCAGATTGGATTCGGCTAGATAAGAAGAAAGTTTAAAAATCCCTGTGCTGTAATAGGGTCATGCGAGTGGAGAGTAGCATAATGAGTAGTATAAGGAATGGAGAGAAAATACAGGCGTGTGCTTCATTTACTTTCTTTACTGTTAGCTTTGCAGAGCAGAAGTGCTGCCTGTTCACAATCAGTTAATATGCACGTATAAATGAGCTCGACATTCAGTCCAACATGGAGGTTAATGTTTATTTATTTTTCTTAAATGATATGACAAGATGAACAAGCTAGAATATTGGTTTACTCGTTCAATTCCATTTCTTTATTGTTCCAGAGGAAAGCATGACTAAAGAAGATGAAGAGTTAATGTTGGACAACTTTGTGACTTTTTTCATTGCCGGTGAGTCTGCGGTGTTTCTACTTTGATGTGTGAAATATTCCAAAATACAATCTACAAAATGTGATTGTTCTTTTAAGCCGCCCCCCCATCCTTTTTGGTGCAGAGATAAAGAATACGATCACTTTAATGTGTGTTGTTGATCCTCGTCGACGTTTCTGATTCGTTTTGCCATCTGTAACATTTTAGGCCAAGAAACAACAGCTAATCAACTGGCTTTTTGCATCATGGAACTTGCGCGACACCCTGCCGTGCTGGAGAAGTGAGGACCAATGGTGCAGTGCAGAACAGATTCGTAACGTAGCTACTGAATGCTGGTTTTTGCAGTCAGTTGTGTTTTTGTCTCTCAGAGTGACGAAAGAGGTGGACGATGTCATTGGGATGAAGCAGGAAATTAGTTATGACGATCTGGGGAAGCTGATCTACCTCTCACAGGTGCATGTCATGAAGTTTGGAAAATTATGGTCCAGCTCTTTTTCTGAGTGAAGCATGTTGTGTATTCATTCACTTATTGATTGGTGTTTCATCATCTGCACAATCACTCGCGGAAACCACAAATCTTTTAATGTTTAAAATGAAATGATCCCATCCCCATATTTGTTGTCTCCTGGCATTTACAGTAACAACTTAGATGTGATGATTAAGGCTTAAAGATTCTGGAAATCTTTGGTTTAGGTACCTTGAAGGTGCTTGTATTTTACTCTTAAAACGCTGTACGAACCCTGTGACATGCTAAACCAGGATCATTCACTTACCTCTTTGCAATTCTGCTTAAATGTGCTCAAATTTTTTTAAGCAATTAACCCAAGTAACCTCCCCCTCAGGTGCTAAAAGAGACTCTAAGGATTTACCCGACAGCTCCAGGCACATCGCGCGACCTACCGAAAGACATGGTCATTAACGGCATCCACATACCCGCAGGAGTCACATGTTTTGTGAGTAACCTTTCAGTGTGTTTGTACCTCTAACGCAGGAAGTGTGTGTGTGTCAGAAACCCAAAAAATATATTTACAGTGTCTTTCTGCTTTTATATACAGTACTTGACGGGTAATGGGACCTATTACTTAAAACACACACACACACACAAGAAAACGAGACATTTTTTAGAATACCGACAATGCATGAACAATTGCCTGCTATCCAACTATTACACAAATTATTCCGACATTCAGTTTAGCACCTATCTGACTGGGAGAATGGATAAATTCTTCAAGGACCCGCTGACATTTGATCCAGACAGATTTCACCCAGATGCTCCCAAGTAAGTAGCATATAATTTTCACACGTGCTTTCTGACATGTTGGAACAGTGATCGTTGTCCCAGACAAAAGAAGGAAAATGGTGCGTATTAAGCGAGGCTCTCTTATCTGTTTAGGCCTTATTACAGCTACTTCCCCTTTTCCCTCGGCCCTCGCTCGTGCCTGGGACAGAACTTTGCTCAGGTGACGTAAACAATCGACACAAGCACACAGAACCACATTGCCAGACGTGGAATTAACTCTGTGGGTGGATGGGGTGATTGCAGATGGAGGCTAAAGTGGTGATGGCCAAGCTACTCCAGAGGTTTGACTTCACCCTCTTGCCGGGACAGACCTTAGACCTCCTGGACACTGGCACGCTCAGGCCAAAGAGTGGAGTGGTGTGCTCTGTGACACACAGGAATCACAAGAAATGAATGGTCATACGGCACCATAACAGCTCCTCCCTAAGTCAAAAAGTTGTTTCATTACTTTTTCTATTAATTGTTTTAAGCCTTTGAAAAGAAAATTGTAAAACTGATGCTTGTTTTAATGATATACACTATATCCACATTAGGTTTTGATGATGGTTTCTATTTCTTAATAATAATAATAATAATAATAATAATAATAATAATAATAATAATCAAGATATGGGGGAAACATTTGAGTAGGTTGCAGTATCATAATCACTTTAATCTGGTTGGAACTAACCTTTTTAGCTCTGTGTCGTCGTTCCTACAGACTCACTGAGCTTCTGTGCCTTTAACGCTAATATAAGAAATCTAAACTTACCATTTTTACAAAAATGAAAACAAACCACAGAAGAAAATGTTCAGTTGTTCTACACACAATTTTACTGATGCAGAAATAACTTATCAGTTTGGTTGTTTTGCACGATAATAAACTGATAACTGATTTAATGCCTGACCATCTGGATTTTTATTTCATGCTCTGTTTGCTGTGCAGTTCTCAACCGGCTGTGTTTGGCCAATTGCTGACAGTGGCCACGGGGGGGCGCTGTGACTTTGTGAAGAAATCTCAATAGCACCTGTTAAATTTTCAGAGAATGGACGCTGAGAAGTTGTCACTGACCTTTGTTTTCAGATTTTTTATATTTAAGATGATTTTTAAGTGGCCAATCACATTGAAGTTGAAGGGTGATGCCAATTTAATAGGCGTTAAAGTAATTTTGAAATAATTAGTAACTGGGGCAAGTCTTTCTGCATCAAAATAAACCAGCTTTTACTAACAGTTTTATGAATATTAAATGCTAAACATAGCACACAAAAAGCTTGAATGTGTGCATGTTTATGAATGTAAGCTTTTAGTAAGCCACACGTTATTATCCTGTAAATGAATGGTGAGTTTGTCCGAGTCCCTGAACGCGTCGCGCTGGTCCTTTAAGAGGGCGGAGCCTGAGCCCTGCGAGGCTGCGCGGCGCGTTTCATCTACCTGCTGCCGCGCTCCTCTCGCGCGCCGTGATTGGCTGCCTTGGCCGAAATCCTCCTGAATGATTTCAAACCCGAGTGTTTGGAGAAGGAGGGAGGAGGAGGAGGAGAGAGGGAGGAGGAGGAGAGTCTGCTGCTCATTCCGAGCTGGCTGAGTGGAAGCGCTCGAATCCTCCGTCCACCAACACACCGCCTCAGTGAAGAGCGTTGTTGTTGACGGTGAGAGCGCCGCCTGTCAGAAGAGTGCTCCTTTACAGGTGTGTTTACGCGAATGTTCACCTTTTTTTGGGCTTGAGCTAACGTTGAAATACCAGTTTACCGGGGTTTTTCCGTTCGCCGTCCTTTGGATGGAGCGATGTCCGGCGGAGACGGTGCACACTGCGGCTGGACTCGGCGCCGGGGACCGGGACCTGGTTGAAAACGAGTGGTAATCGATTTAAAAGTCACGTGTTGCCGCTAGTGACGGAATGTGAGTACCAGCAGCCGTTTCCGAGATCCATAAAGGGGGTTTGTTTTGAAAGATTACCGAGGGCATTCCGCTCATTCACGGGTTGCCACAGCATCCTATTCATATCCCCCCTTTCGTTATCTGCCAGCTGAAGTGAGGAGGAGGGCGACATACCGATACTTTAACATTTTGCACAATGCATTCGTGTTTTAACACAACTCCGCAACTGAGGCTTGGTTGAATTACTTTTTGACAGTTAATTTCAAGCCGCCGTTTAAACGAACTGAGACTAAAAGGCGACGCCGGTCATGGCTAAAAATCCGCCCGACGGACCGAAGGATGAGCTGAGCCAGCTGACGGACGAGGAGCTGCTGCGCTGCAGCAGAGAGGAGCTGCTCCGGAGGTTGAGGAGGGTCGACGGCGACAGGATGAACTTGATGATCGACCACGGCAACATGATGAAAGACATCAACCGGCGGCTGCAGGTGCACCTGCACGAAATCCGCAGTCTGAAGGAGATCAACCAGAAGCTGCAGGACGACAACCAGGAGCTGCGGGAGCTCTGCTGCTTCCTGGACGACGACCGACAGAAGGGCAAGAAGCTGTCCCGAGAGTGGCAGCGCTTTGGCCGCTACACGGCCAGCGCCATGTGGAAGGAGGTGGGCGCCTACATGACGAAGCTGAAGGAGCTCGAGGCCAACCAGGACACCGTGTTGCGGGAGAACTCCGAGCTGAAAGAGATCATCCTCATGCTGGACGAGGAGAGGAGCGGAGCAGGGTCCAGGAGCTCCATAGACAGTCAGTCCAGTCTAACCAACCTGAACGGTGGCACCGGCACGGTCAGGGATGTTGGAGACGGGAGTAGCACGTCCAGCACGGGCAGTGCCGGCAGCCCCGATCACCACAACCACACGCACAAGCCCACCGCAGAGACCGGTAAGATGGGCCCCGCCATCAGGAGGTCCATGGACGACCTGTCGGCACCGCACCATCACAGGAGCATCCCCAATGGGCTTAATGGTGAGTACACACCTGTGGAAACACACCTGGCTGCCGTGCAGACATGTCCAACCAATCAGGTCAGAGATTAGTTCCAAAATAAAAGCGTTTTGGCCCTGCTCTCTTATATTAAACATTGGTGAATTGGCCATTTTTTTTTCTATATATATTTTTTTAATCTTTGTGACTGACTTCAAAAGACCTCCAGACAAAGGGACACGTGTTGTCGCCCTGGTTGTGTCACATCTGTATTCCTCTTCCCTGGTTTCGTTGCTCAGAGGTCAGACAGTCAGGACGTGTTGCGTAGTTACCACGTGCATGTGATTGCACTGACAACATATGCTGATCAAAATTGCAGTGAAGGATTAACATTAACATGTCCCCCCCCCCCCCCCAATGTTAATCCTTCACAGCAATGTTGGCTTAACCTCACTGTAAAGCCTTGATTGGGGTGATTAACACACACACACACACACACACACACACACACACAGCATCCTTAAGTGGCCTTTTCTGGCCCACCCTACCCCTTCATGTCAATCAGCTCTGATTTAGGTCACTGCACTTGTGGTCCTCAAAGAATAGCTTTTAGAAGGGGGCTCAAATAAATAGATTTAAAAAAAAAAAATTTTGGGGTCGTTTGCTGATTATCATTGTTGTGGATGAGCACTCATGTCTGCTTAGTGCCCGTTTTGAAATGCATGGCATGGGACCAGAAATCAATGTCCCTGTTTTTAAGACCTAAATACGCCGCTGAAAGCTTCGAGCCCTGATGGAACAGGAGGACACTAAGCCTCGTTTAGCTAGCACATGGGCCGATAGCTCGCCGTGATCTGTTTGGCAAGGGGAAGAAATTCAGTTTCATGAGCGGGGGTGGAAAATGCCCCCATTCATTTGAAACTTTATATGTATATTTTGTTTTACCCTGATTTACAAGGGCAGGGCCTGCAGCAGCATATAGGAGCTCAAAGCCAGCAGCTTCAAATCAGATCACGTAGGTCACATGTTATCCGTCGGACATTCCTGGAATTGTGGACTGTGTTGAACCGTGAAGGTAGCAAATACAAAAGGACTGAAGCGTGCATGAGAGAGAGGGCTGAGGGAGCCTTTTAATCCAGGAACACACCACACACAGACACATATTTTTTGGGGCGGTGTTTGGCTGTCATTGCATAACATCAATATTGTGTCTGCAGCTGCCCAGCACCTCCCTAAGCCGCTGTTTCGCTAGATGTGTGTGACATTGTGTGCCTCTGAGGCTCTGGCTCAGTGTGTTCATCAGTGACGTATAGACACACACACACACACAGAGCTAACGTGGGAAGGACCCGCCTCACCTGAGAGAAGATTTATTGTTTTGATGTTAAATCCAGTGCATTGGTAATGAGGTGAATTGATGCTATCTAGTTCTGTCACTAATCTTTCTGGCTTTTACATAATCGCAGACAACTTTATTAGTACTATTGACATTGTGTTGTAAAATAACCCAACATGGCAATCCATAAAAACAAAGCTATACCACATTAATCCTAATCTATTACACAAGTTGAATGACTATAAACCAGAAGCAGTCATATGAAACGAGTGTTTCATCGCTCCTCTCTATGAATAATTCTCACGAACCTGTTTGGATAGGAAATGTAATTGCCTGCAGGTCGACACTAGCTTCTGCAGGCCCGACTAGTAAGAAAGTGGTCTTCCTCAGCTGCACAGATTTACCCAGTTGGCTGCTTGAAATCCGAGTGGAGTGACCATGTTGTGCGGTCAGATCTGGCCGCGGTGTGAGGTCTGCAGAGTGACTTTATTTAATGCTATCCAAATGCCAGTGGCTCCCCATGGCATTTACACGACGAGCTCGAGGCTTGCTGCTCAAGTGCTAAATGAACAGCATGGGGGGACGAATGCGTTTGGCGTCCTAAGAGTAAAACCGGCCAGTCGTTGGAGCTAGAGGCTTGTGTTTCATATCTTTTCAGTGCATTTTCACATTCTTAGGCTGTTTTGTTTCTTGGCAAATGTAAATCTACAAGTCAATCTCTTTGAGAGACAATGGGAGGCACTGGGAGAGGAGTGTATGAAAGGGGGCCCAGCAAAGGGCCCTCAATGGGTGTTGTTGGTGTTGGGGGAGTGGCTGACGGGGGGTAAGGGGTTGGCTGCAAAGCTTGGGGGGCGGAGTGGTGGGGGACTGTAGGAAGGCATATTGAGTTCAGAGGAGGGTGGGTTTCGGAGACATCCTGCTGTCTGCTTAATTGAATTTCTTGTGTATTGACATGGCTGACCCCCCCCCACACACACACACAGCCTGTACCCCCAAAGGAAGAGGTATGTGTGTGTACTTGGTCAGGGTGTGCGCTGCATGCAGTGTGTGAGGAGCACACAGGCTTCTGTTCTGAAGAAATAAAAACAGAGAGAAGCAGCATGGGCCTCCATGAGTACCACTGTGTTTCCTAAACCTATAGTCACTTGTATTTCCAGACCCCTCAACATCTGCATTCGCTTTTGGTCGTCTGGAACCCAAATCCAGTCAACGATGGCCTGAAATATGATGCAGTCACAGAGGGCTTTGCACTAGGCTCCCCTGAGGTGCCACACAGACCGAGTTTATCTGTGTGTGAGATGAAGACGGAGCGGCCAAGCCAGACCGCAAAGTGCTGCATTGACATTGTCCAGATGAACTGATAAGGCTCCTCTCCACATTAAGGCCTATTGACCTTTAACAGACCCTCACACATTCTCCTGGCACATAAAGTGACTCAAGCCGGAGAGCGACGCTTCTCAGACGTGGACAGAGGAATGTCCGATCCGTATGTTGCTACATTTACCGCAGCTGAAGGGACAGCGTGGTTGTGCGGAGGACTATATTTTTCATTAAAAGCGTCAGAAAGTCGTCCGCGTCTATGATGTCACAAATATAATGAATGACTTGCAGTTTGAACCCATAAAAGCCGACTTATTTGAGTCAGAAGTATAAGAAACGAACGCCGTCTGGCTCTCGGTGTGCGTTACCGTGGTGATGCGACCCATGTACGCTAATGCAAGGAAATAAAACATGCAGTAAATAAAACATTCATTCAAATAATAATAATAATAAACTTTATTTATATAGCACCTTTCATACAATAAATGCAGTTCAAAGTGCTTTACAACAAGGATATTAAATGCACAAAGTGCTTAACACAATAGATTGCCATAAAACAGAAATGCAGTTAAGAAAAATAAAACTTGAAAGAGTAAAAATAGCACTTTTAAAAGAAAACAGTAAAAACAGTTAAGAGAAGTAGAACCTGGAAAGCTAAATTTAAAATAATGTTTAAAATTCACCCTTCACCCTGATTCTTTCCTCTTCCTCTCTTTATCTTTTTTTCCTACTTCCCCTTTCTCTTGCATCTCTGTCTAAAATTTCAGAATAGTCTCACTGATTTTCCTGGACTAATCACACTGAGTCCCATTTTTAAATGGCTTTTAGTCCAGCTGTGCAGGGACTGCTGGGGCTAGTTCTCGCCA
>JAVQJF010120082.1:0-24600 GCA_036023855.1 Gadopsis marmoratus
ACGTAGAATCAGCAGAACTCTATGACAAAGAGCTAACAGCACACTAAACTGACCCAGCGGCTGGCGGCCCAACCCCAATGGATGTTGGATGCATGCTCCCACCATAGTCAACACAGGGAGAGAAAGCAAGGGCAGGGAAATACAGACAGACTTAAGGAGAGATGGAGAGACAGACAATAGCATTAATCAATGAAGTCATTATCATCCACCACAGTAGAAAACACCCTCAAAAACAATGCGGTCTAAACAATGATTCAGAACACAGGCAAACTCTTATTTTTGTGCAAAAGAGGTACAGAGTGAGTTGCTTGCAGTCTAGACTGCTGTCACACTGTTTTGCATTAACATAATGACCTGCATCATGTTCTACTTGTAGAGTAACCAAACCAACAAAACAAAGGAACAAACCCACACACTAAAGTAGCACTGTCTTAAGCCTTCAAGTGGAGCAACAAATCTGACATTACCAAATATATAAAGACACACTGCACAGCAATAGCATCCTAGCATTGGGTGCCTTGTGGCATTAAGGAGGATCTTTGTGATTTATTTGCCAATTGCAGTTTAAATTTCAATACAGGTTTGCTGAAGTGAACAAAAAGTACTGATATGTTATTCTTACTGATTAAAGCAACCAGACATACGATGGTATCTACACCAGTTTAAATCAACAGTGCCATGCACTGTGGTCATGCTATAAAAAAATAAATCCACACATAATACAACAGCAGTCAGTGCCAGCCACTGTTGCCATCATTGCAGTGGGGGGAGGGGGGGTCATGTGAAATAGGGTTGGGCTTTAGCCTCTAGCTCATGCCCTAGCCATGAGGATATTTCAGATCCCAACCTGTGCAATAAAGCTTCCTTCTGCTGTGAACTTACCGACCACATTCCACTGCATTGGCCTGCTCTCCTTGCAGGTATGTGGGATTCAGGTGGGAAGTGCTTGACGTAACGCAACACCTTAACTTCTCTGCTTCACTGCCAGAGTACATGAAATTGAGAATAGAAACCTCTTTATTCTCCAGGTACAAAAACATTGGGGAATTCATTCTTGCAATGATGCAATAACAGAATATTGCCAATTTATGTCACAACGGATTAGGATGGCACAGACCAATCCTTCTCTACCATTTAGAGTGTTCTTCAGGCCATGACACATTATTTAGCCTGCAGGTCTTAGCAACAGCATCCAGTCTTTGGAGTTTAAGTGGACAGATGCCTTAGATAAGGTGATTACTTAACGGAGCGACGGTTTTGTCTAAAGCCAGAGATTGTTTTAATAGGTGTAGGAGAAGGTTGGCTTTAAAGGATTAGAGGTAATAGTGATGTTGAAAGGTGTACAGGGATCACAGGCAACTGTTCCCTGGCACACAAACAGTGGCAGGCCACCTCACTGCTTGGACAAGTAGTACTTTACTGTCTGCACAGAACTCCATTACCCATGCTGAGCTCAGCAGAGCTTCCATCAAGATCTGATGTCCTTCCTTAGTAATTACATTGCATAACAGTTATTACTGAGCACATCAACACAAAAAACTTGGACCATGTAAAACACATTTTCAGACTGGTACCTTGTTGTGTTTCAGATTAATATCATCGTAACCAAGTCAAGAAACGTTTAACAAAATGTGCTCCAGTTGTGCATGTTGAGTGCATTGATGGGATGTCAAGGCCGGTGTGTGCTGTACCTGTCAGTGAAGCTGGACTGTGTGTCACTCATTGGGCTTCCGGTTCTAGATTTGCAGCAATTTAGATCCGATTAACATTTTCCAGAGTGAGATGAGACGATTTCCTGGCGCGTCGTCCTTAGGTGGGCAAGGAGGAGGATTTTGAGAATGATGGCGAGAATAAATTAACTGCTGGGTTGTTGCGACGTACGTCCAGACGCTGGAGGAAACAAACAAACAAAAAAAAAATACTACCTACACGCTATCTGTTGGCCAACAGTCCTTGTTCAAATGTAATAGCAGGAAGGAATCTACAGTGCAGACCTTAAAAATTAATCGGGGCCTCTGTCTATTAGCTGTGCAGTCAGATGATATCCTACCCCGGCATTAAAGACTATTTTGGCAACAACAATGAATACACTGCGCCAGCTGGCACACGCTGACGTGCATGTATGAACGCCTCGTGTGAATCCTTCGCATTCACATCCCAGTTTTCCGCCGATATGAAATGCGTGAAAATCCGTATTCCAATGTAACGGACAGCTCGGCCCGGCGATGTAAGTCCGTCTGCCACCACCGCCACCACCCCGGCTCGGCCCGGCTCGCCTCGGCTCAGTGGCCTCGGTCCCTAAATGATCTTCGAAGATGCTGGAAATTCCTCCAGTCCCATTCGGTATTCCCTGCTCCCAGAAATGCCTGCCGGGGGCTGTGGGGAAGACTCTCCCGTGACCATGAGAGTCGCTCAATACCGACTTTAAACGACCCGTGACACACACGCTAGCAAAACCACCGCAGCTAACGTTAGAGCCGGCGTGAGACGGCGGCTTCAAAAAAAAAAAAAAAAAAACAACTAAATTGATTAGATGGCGGATTTAAAAAAATAAAAATAAAAAGGAAGCTTATTGAGGTTATTTTTTGTTTTAGGAAATCCCGTCTGACTGCAAGCTGGCTGCTGGGTCTCGCCAGCTAACCAGCTAACAAAACAGATGAGCTCGTTCAGCCAAAAAACAACCAAAGAAAAAAAAAAAAAACTTTGCTTCGTGTGCTTCTTGTTTCGAGTGCAAACTAAGCGAGCAGCCGTCCGCAACACGGCATGAATGTTGACTGGCTCCGTGTCGTGTCCTTCAAAAGAAGAAAGGGTCTCCTTGAGGACAGAGGAGGTTAGCACGGCGCGACGTTCCTTGACTCCATGTTTCCAGAATTCAGTGGTTTTCTCGGCAGAATTCCCGTGGATGCGAGCAGGCTAGCTGCGCGGCCAGCTAACGGGACAGAAAGTAACACCAGTCCTCTGTAAACGACGACAAGAGGGGGTAAAAAAAAAAAAATAAACACCCAGCGTGGCGATTGAAACTTTTAGCGAACATCAAACGCCGTTTTTGTTTTTTTTTTGTTTTTTTTCGCCCCCCCCCAACGCAAGACGTTGCTTGTACGCGAATATAAGTTGCGGAACGGTAGCAGAAATCCCACTTTCTGCCGCTAGCAACGCCCTAGCCAGCTAGCTGCTGGAGTCCACTAGCTGCGTTCCACTAACCACTTCCGCCGGGAGATGGGAGAACTCTTTTTGTTTCAGAGCCATTGCTGCAGTACCCACATAGTACATAGCTACTAGGTTCTGAATTCATAAAAAGTCTGCCACTTAGAGGTTATATATATATATCAATCCATCGGTCGACAAAAAAGTAACCAGCAACAGGTTGGATAATTGAATAATTATTTCATAGTTTTGATTAGAGAATAAAAGGTTTGAAACAATAAATAAGTAGAAAATCCACCTGGTTCCAGCTCCTCACATATGAATATTTGCTGGTGTATGTCTGTCTCCTCTGACAGTTAGCTGAATATCTTTGGGTTTTGGCCTGTTGGTCATCCAAAACAAAGTTCTTGAAGACCTAGACCCGGGGACCTGTGATGGACACAGTAGATGGCTGTACCTGGGTCCCACTAGTTCCTGTCAGTTCTGAGCTGATGGCACTGCTGGACATCTTCCCGATTTCAAAGGGAAATCAGCTTGATGTGTTTTTCAAGTTTCTGCGTCTACGATCCTCAACGTTGCCCGTTTCTGTGCAAGTGTATCTATAAGAAGTGATGCTGGTCTGAAGGCAAAGGGTGGCAACACCAGATATTGATTTGATGTTTCTTTTGTTCGCTCACTTATCATTTTGTTAATTGATGACACCAAACTATTAACACTTCCATTTTTGAAAGCATTCTTAGTTTACAGCATCTTTTCACACCTGCCTAGAACCGTTGCACAGTACTGTATATAGCTATATCTTATATTTTTCTACTAATAAACATAGGCAGCATCTCTCTGAGAGAGAAAGTTGGGATGTTGTTTATTAGTTGATAGACTGATTAGTTGATCACCAGAAAATTAATCATCGACAATTTAGACAATATACTAATCGTTTAAGTCAGCTGTCAAGCAAAAAGACAAAAAACCTTATTTGGTTCCAGTTTCTCAAACATGAGTGTTTTCTGTTCTCTCTTTGTTATATAATTGTATTACATATCTTTAGGTTTTTACACGGTTGGTCAGGCAAAACAAGAGGTTTGTGACGTGTATTTTTCTTTGCTATTTTCTGTTATTTTATAATCTAAACAATTGTATCTGTTGTATAATCAACAGATTCATTGATAATGAAAATGGTTAGCTACAGCCGTGGTTGTATAGATAGATATTGGTTTGTTTGCTTTCCCATCGCAGGGAAACTAAGAATTTACCAGTAAGGAGGCACTTTCCTATATAGGTGGTTGATTAACTTGATGATTGATGGTTTTCATGGTTCTCTGCCTCTCTGTGGTTGGTCTGGGACTGTGAGAGCAGTCATTATGTTCATTATTTACAGCTTACAGTCCAGTCCTTTGTCCATCATCCACAAGAAGACACTCCTATTCTGAGGAAACCTCCTTGCCTCATCCATAGAGAAATCTTGAGACATAAAGGAACAGAGAGAAAATACACTCAAGTGGATGTATGTGTGTGTGGGTGTAAAAGACAGATAATGAAAATGCAAAAGATACTTTGGTCTATCCGGAGGCCTTCACTCATGACTTTCTTTTTATTTAGTTTGAAATTAATCTGCAAACGACTGCAGAGTCAGTGTAGACAAGATATCCAAGACCAACATCCATATTCAGTGGAATCAATGCATTCAATCAAATATGTTTTTTTTAATTTAATGAAAGAGATAAAAGAAAATGCTCCTAAGCTCACAACATCGCCAATGTTACAATGTAGATGGAGGTTAGTCTTTTGCACTTAACTCTTCTCTACCTTCTCTTGATCTATTTTGTTTTTTTCTTTGTTTGGATACTGTCACATGTTTAACATACTAAATGTATAAAGTAGTGAACTGTATGTCATTATATTTATTGAGTTGTGCATTGCTGCCCTAATTCCTTATTTATGTTTCTGGCAGCGGACAATATACTGTATGATACTAGTGTATGTATTTCATACAGTATACACCATATTAAACTTTGATCTAATGCATGATAACATATTTCAAATGGTTGAATTCCTGCTATAAAGCACAACAACAAAAAGTAAAACTGACCACTTTTGCTTAACGGTATAATGTCTCACACCATATGTCTGCTCATGCTGCCTCACTGATCATTCATATATTGTTGATATGGCACCACCATGTGGACATTTTAGGTAACTTCAGTCTTAGTCCAATAATACATCCGAGTATTTGTGGCATTTAATTATGCAAATGCAGTTTCTCCTTTAGTTGTATTGGCATTTGTTGTTTAAAATGTATTCCAAAGCATACAAACAATCGATCACATCTTTATTTCACTTCACAAAGGTAACACAATGGCAAATAATGAAACCCCAAACTGAGAATGGTTCTTCATTATTCCTACACTTATGTTGGAGGGTTTACAGTACAGCACAAGACAAAAATCAAACAAAAAATTAGGAAAGTACATTCAGGAAACTAAGGCACACACTTGTTAGACTTTAACTTACTTGGATATAATGGCGAGGCTCACACGATTCTGGACAGTGGCAGCCAGGCAAACAGACCTTGTATGAGAGCAGCACATCAAACTTCAAATATAAGAAAACAAGCTTACAAATATTTCTTTAATGCTGTTATCTTGAGATAACAAAGCTAATGAGTTCATTTACTTCCTTATAAAGTGTTAAAGTTTAAATGACAAGGTCAGAGCTCAATGTTATCTGCATAGTATTTGTATACATATTTATCTTTAATTGTATTTTATTTATATTATCTGCAGGATCATTATTCTTGCACTGTTTTTAGTTTTTAATCACCTTACATTTGCACTCTTTACTCTGGTTAACACCTACTATATCATAGTGTAGTAGCTCTTCATCGCTTCACGGCTGTGTTTGAGTTGTTTTTCTCCTATTATCGTGTTATATTTTTGTATGTGTTGCTTAAGCTAGAGGATAATGGAATAATTAACTTGTGATCTCGAGATAACAGCATTAAAATTATATTTGCAAGCACGGCTGTTCTTGGAAATCCTTTTGCACTTCAATAACAAAAAAGATATGGTCATAATAATAAAAACACTGTCTTCAGTCTGAAAGCTGGTAGTTTGCTAACTTTCTTGGCATTGAACAAATCCCGTTATGGTGTGGGCTAAATCACAACAATCTATACACGTTACAAGTCACCTGCCTTCATCCCATGATACACTTGTGCGTTCTGTCTGGACAATGTGGTTGTCACAATATAAAGATGAATATTGTTCTGACAATTAATATGACATTATGGCAAATGTAGGCAAAATCTCACATAAAATACTAAAACTAACAGTTCACACATGTGAATAAAACACCGAAAACACAACATCTGTATGTTAGTGTGTCTGGAATTATAAAATTAGACAACAGAATTCTGTAAAACAATAACCACATATGATTATATCACCTTGATATGATTTTACTCAAAGTCGATAAATGATAACTATTGCCCAGCCCTAGTTGTGTTTGTGTCTCTGACTTGTGTAAAGACTAAAAGTATAAATTAACATTTTAGCGGCTGGAAACAAAAGGTTTAATTCTGTCCCAAGTCAGAGTCTACCTGGTTGGTCGTCACAGTACCACGTGGTTGTCTCAAAGATTAAGACAGAGTGTAGAGGATGTACACCTCAAAAACATTTAAAGATGCTCGATCAAAAACATTTAAGTGAAGCAGAAGTCAAACAAAAGATCAGCACACTATACAGATAGCGACAATAAGTGAATTTATTTGTCAAGTCTCGCCTGACAAGAGCTCTGTGACACTGAAACATTACTCTATTAAAATGAATTAATTGGGAGCTGAGTACAGAGTGCGGACCTTTTGTCTAAAAGATGAACGTAAGTTATGCAGGTCTGTGTTCACACAGTTGGTGACACTCCCAGTAACTTAAAATACTATATAAAGTGCAAATTCTGACACACATCACCAAACATTTGAAGATATTTACAGTTTGCATAAATATCCAAATAGCATCATCAGTGCAGAACCACATAACCGAGAGGTTCCTCGTCACGTATCCCATTACACTGCGGAAGTAAGGGCAGACTCTGGAATAGGGTTTCAGACAGCAGGCAAAAGCTTAGAAGAATTACTATGAACTAGATTAAACAAAGTAATCACACACATTTCTCTGGCGTTCACCCCAACTTTCCGGTATGACTTCATCTCCCTGAGTATACCTTTCACATCTGCTCAGAAAGTCTCACATACGCCAAGAAAAAAAACCCCCAGGATTACAAGGAAACCAATCTTAACTTTTTGATAGGAGTAAAAATGTTTCACAAGGACCACAGGCATTCCATGTAAACTGTTTCTTTCCGAACATTGCGCTTTCCTTTGGAGCAGCACCACCACATATGACCGGGCCACAGTTCAACATCCGTTCATGTGTTTATAGAAAGTAGTTTGGCTTTCAGTGACATAAACTACATCTGTCTTGTTTGTTAACTGCGCATTTTACACAATAATCTGACATGTCTGCATCTGCAGTAACTGCATAAAAATATGTCAAAACACAAGTATTGGACCTTACAGACAGATGTCACAGGATATTTCTCGACGTAGAAAACTATGACTTTCAAATATCCCATTTTATTTTTAAAATTCAGTTTAACATACAGAAAGTTGATTTTCTTTGTACTTTCTCTTGCACGTCCAAAGTATAAAACGCAGACGTGAAATGAAGCGAAAATCGATTTCCTGTAGCGAAGCACAAGCCGATCAGTCCTTCTTCCCTTCGTGGCCATTAAGTGCCACTGTTTCTTGTTGGTCTCTCTGCTGCTTGTGCCAGCTCTTGCTCTTCCGAATGGCAAATTGAACAATGTCCACCATAAACACCCAGGACAGAGCGTACATGGCCACTCCCCCGCACTTGATAAAGAATCTGGGTCTTGGGGAGATCAGCTCACAGTACAGCATTGTGCCTCCCACAAAGATTCGCATCAGCACAAACAGCAGCACAAACAGGACGTCCACAACGTTCCCCAGCAGCGTCCTGTAATGTCCCGTCTGTTTGAGGAACCAGCGTGCCTGCAGGAGGGGGTTGGTGATTTCACTGCCAAAGAGTACTGCGCAGCCCTCGATGCCAGACTCCCCCAACCACAGGGTCAACAGGATTCCCAGGATGCTCATGGTGTGGTGGGCCAGCATAACGGGTCCCTCTGTGCGGAAGTACACACACCAGGCCATATCAAATATAAAGTAGCCCAGGCTCAGCATCATGGCACTTATCTGCAGAGGAGTGTTCTTAGTACCTGGCATCCCCAAACAGAAACAGAAAGTTCATAGTTAGCAGATTTTTTTTAAATACAAACTAAAACAATAGTGCAATCACAGAGATGAAACAAGTTATTACTGTGACAAGAGCATCACTGTTGATATCAGCATGTAGAAACAAACTTCTGATTAAGAACTTAGTGGACTTCGACTACATTACCTTGAACATTAACATACTAATGTGAAAGACCATAACTTCTTCCGTTTACCTTCCTTTTATTTATTTATTTATTTATATATATATATATCGCCCTTATCGTTTCATGATTATGTCTTAAATTACACATTGAGCATTTGAATCCACAGAGGGTAAGCATCCTACCTGGATGAGTGAAGGGCCAGGGTCCATCCACATAGCCTATGTATGCTGTGATGCAGACTGCCAGGATGCCGTGCACCAGGGTGACAAGCCGACAGTTCCACTCGGAGCTCCTGGACCCGTTAACGTTACACAAGATAAAGTAGAGAGACATCCAACAGGACAGGGACAGGAATGCACAAACCACAAGCACTGCCATCTTCTCTTCTACAGACAAAACAAGAAAGAAAAAAAAACAGCTAAAAAACAACTTACAGTTTCTTTCAAAAAACGTGCCCGTCAGCAGTCATTAAGCCAACTTTGAATCACATTACACAGAAAGAGAAAAATGCATGGAGGCACATCTTGCTCTGTAATATCCCTTACAGTAGAAAGAGACAGCATTACCGCCCAAAGACTTGGGACTGTGCAATCCTTTGTAAGTCACCAACAATTAGCCTTTGCTTGAACTAGAATAGCACCATAGTTGGCCGGACGAGGGTCTGGTGGGGTGAGGGGGACGTCTCTTCTTCTGCCGTGACGTTTGTGCTAGGAGGTGAGACCATGCAGATGGACAGGCCCACAATCACTGGACTGGAACAAGATGTGCACTTGAGTCTTGAGGACTTCAAGCAAGTTTCAAAACTAGACAAGAGGTTACTGGGTGCTGGGCCTCAGACAGAAAGCTCCCATGAGAGGGAAAGGTTCTTTCAGCGGTTATTAAATTGCATGTGATCTTTGAAAACACTACGAATCAGTCCAAAGTGTTTTGTTGTTGTCTTGGTTGTGATGCTGCAGCAAGCGCAACAGCTGTCTGGAGGCATGGATGGCAGGATGGCAACTCGGTGTGGGTGCCTTTTCCAAAACAGCGTTCTTTAAATGGCATCATGCAAAACAGGGTGGCACCCAAAGATGTTGAGTTTACTATCATATTAAGAAAAGCATCCATCCTCACATTGGAGGGGCATGAAAATGACAACAAATCTTTAAGCAAAATAGTTGATCGGCTGACTGATGCATCCCCTCACATGTGGTGTAAAACAGATCCAACATGGGATCTGTACATGCAAAGACAAAAAAATATGTAGAAAGAAATAAAACAAACTGTGCAAACCTAATATAGCATATAACACAAAGTGTCTGAGTCCAACACCAGCTGGAGAACTCACTCCACAATTGTTTTCTTTACATAGCAGCATGCAAAGTAGATACATTACATTGTAGAGTCTCTCTCATTATAAATCTGTCATATTTAGTCACCTCTGTGTTATATGTGGTGCTCCTCTCCTTAATAAAGGAGGTTAATAAAGTTATATATAGACACGTGACATACTAGGACTGGTGGGGTTTTAAAGATGCACAACGTTGGCAGCCAGCTGGATTCATGTTGGCGTTAACGTGTATTACCAACTAGTTCCTAAACTGAAAAGGGCAAGAGGACCAGCGTTCACCGCGGATTTAAAGAGGATGACCTCACACCGACTCCCCAGTTAGCTGTGTTAGCAAACTAACCGGTAGCGAGCTAACGTGAATAGGGCCGACAAAGCGTGTGTTCCTGCGGTTACTGTACGCGCCTGCACTAACGCAGCGAAACGTTATTACCTTGGTGGCGCACATGTGTCTTGTTCGTTTACATTCCAGGCTGTTTTTTGAGTCCTGCTGGGGATAATGTCGCCGACGGAGACGGCCAAGTGTTTGGCTGCTATTTGTTGTCCTTAACGTGGGCACCGCCGGTGGTAGCAGCGTCCCTCAGCATCCCGTAATATCCCTTCCAGCTTGTTGGTCGCTGCACGTGGGAATGTGGCAGCGAGGGGAATTGTTCCCCGGTTGTATCGTCGCGTAATATTCCGTAGTTTGGAGGTTGTGGCAGGTTTGTTAAATATTTAACGGGGAAAAGGCACGTTTCCATCCTTCTTCTTGAGGTTTTCCCAAAAGCGACGGGACGTTGCCTCGTCCTTGCAGAACAGTGGCGGCACCTTGTGATAAATAGCAGGAATTACACCCAAATGGTCCTCCAGCAGAGGGACAAAATGGAAGAACTGCGTCGTAATAATACTACTAATATTCCAACATGTGTAATATGTGGTTTTATGGTTGCAGAGAATATCTTACCTGCGTGACGTGGGTTGAAACCCTGCCGAAGTGTCCAAAGGCAAGACATTCAGTAGCCTACCACCTTGCTCCAGCTGTACCTGCACTCGACGCAGAATTTAAGATACTATAATAATTACTTACAATTGTATATGCAGTGCAAAGAAAGACTTTATTGAAACAATTCCTGTAAAACACAACTCTTAAATGACACATTACCTAATTGCTTCATTTTCTCCTTGTGGCATCTTTTTTTTTTTTTTTTACAACATATTCAAAACTCTTTCATAGAAAAAAAAATATGTTTACAATCTGAATCTACAATTACACAGCAAATATATCAGTGGAAATGTTAAGGCACTTGATCACCAGGAAAGGCCACCAATAGAAACGTTTCGCTCATTTGGTTCTTTAGTGAGCCGGACATACCAACACAAAAAAACAAAAACATTTGATAAAGGCAGTAAAGATGGAAATGAAGACGGATGTAAGGCAAACCGAAATTATACTTCAACCTATTGCTCTAAAGAACAGACACACAAAATGAAATTTGGTCCCACAAATTCAAGAAGTGCTCCTTGAATTATGCATGTAAATGGTAAGATGGCAAGATAAGATGCATAAATTATAAAGATTTAACTGTTGACATGAACACACATAACCGGAAACCAAAACACCAGAATTCTGGCATTGGGATACAACAGGAACCATAAGAAACTGAAACACTGTTTAACCACAAGATGGCGGTAAAGGAGGCTCGCTGCAGTTTGAGTTAACCCCAACATGGAAAAACACCATACTGATGAGCCTGTTTCTAGAAACTGAAACGTTACACTTCTTTTGATGGTATTTCCTTTGACTTTGGTTTATTTTTTTACGCTTTTAAAAACAGACCGAATGTGACCGGTGAGCACGAGGTGTCTGGGAAATTATGGGCTCAAAGCAGAACTAAAAACAGTCCTTTCAAATCAAATAATACACCTATTTATCCGCACTCTCTGCACAAACATGAAAGCCTGGCAACAAAGAAGCATGGCATATGGATGAGCCTAGAAACAACATCGCAAATCTAAGTGGTTAGAATGTTCTGACATGTGTTTGAATACTCTGTCTTACTGAGGACTTGTGGTTTAGCTGTGTGACTTTTAAGAGCTTGTTTAATGCAAAATGGAAAGAAAACTGATGAGGTTTTTAGCAAAAAGAAACAAATATAGTCCTCCATAATTTCACTTTGCAACGAAAATAAATAAAGCCAGCATTTGAGCATTTTATTGGACAGAACGGTTACATAGTTAGAAACAGGCACTTAGCTGGCATTCACGAGAAAGATAAATTCACCGTCCAGGTTTTCCTTCACCAGAATGGAAGATTATGTTTGTTCGACTCCTCCGATTAGAGTGGGACGTCCTTCCAGTTCCTCTGCTGGTGTTTAATTGACAACAAATGCACTGTCCGGCTTTGTGCATACCTTAGCCTGTGTGAGAGGTTATTGTTGTTGGCATCTGTCATCTGTTCCAGTAACTTCTCAAAAAAAAATTTAAAATAAAAAGGCACAAAAGTGACTGCTTCTTGGCAAAGTCGCATTCTAACTGACAACCATGTGTCATCCCCCACCCCACACCCTTCCTTAAAAGGTTTTGGTCTCATTTTGAACCTGAATTCATTTCTGTGTCAGCTTGAACATCTGGATCTCACCGCTCCCCCCAACTGAGACAGCTTCACGTAGCATCATATAAACTGAGGTCCAGTGTTGCTGCGTTTTCTTTGAATAGCACGGGTGGAAGAAGAAAAAAAAGTTTCTCTTTTCTTAACCATCCAGAACAAAATGCTAGGTCTCCTCGTCCCATAGACAGAGTTGTTTTTGGGGAACATAGTAGGTGAAATGGTAGCCCTTGCTGCAGCTCTTTATGCCGCACTTGTAGTTCGAGCCTTTGCCCGCAATGTCCCGGCTGCGGCAGTACTTCAGCAGACATGGGTACCACTCCAGGCGCAGGCTGTATGTGCAGAGACAGGGCTGCCACAAGTCTTTAGTAGAGTGACAGGCCTGAAAGCCGGGTGCCTCTGTTGTTTGGGGCAGGACTTCGAATATGGAGCCATCCACTCCTATAACACAGACGGGAGAGGGGCATTATTATCAGCACTTGTGCCATTAAAAACAAAAGCAAGCTATTGTAAGAGTTGAATCATTCTCTTTCTGATTTCACTCAATTAAATACTGTTTTGAACTGGAGAGGATGAACAATGTGGCTTAAAAAAAAAAATGGGGGGTGGTGCAGTAAAAGGGACGCTTTGTCATGCAAAGGAGATGCTACTGTGATTCCCTCCGCTGATAATGGTGCAGAGCGCTTGGTGAACCATGACCATCAACACGGTTTCCTCTAGAACTGTGCTGTCACATGGATTCTCCTCAGCCTGGATCATTTGCACGTCATTACTATACCGACACTGGATCGCACTGCAAAAAAGGGGCCTTTAAACAACAAATAGTTTATGGAAATAATATGTTCCCAATCTAAGCAAGTGTGAGGACTGTATAACAATACTTTTTGAAGTTGGGAAAAAAATATTTATCAGGAATGTAAAGAGACGTGAGAGAGTCTTATCAACCAGAAGCCAGAGATAAAACTTGGAATAACATGACTAAAATTAAGTGGAAAGAGGCGTTTAGGTGACCGAAACAGGGAAGATAGAGTGTTGGGGAGATAAAAGAGTGTCGGTCCAGAGATAGAGAGCATAGGGGCAATCGGGAGGGATGGGCGAGAAGACAGCCATTTAGCTCAAACCACCAACAGAACTACGCGATAAACAAAGATAAGATGACCACTGAACCTTTGTCGAGCCAGTGTTTGACATCGGCCTCCCTGGTGTAGATGGCCTCCCGGGCCTCGCTGCACATGTTGTAGATGTGGGAGCTGAGTTGCGAGGCGCGACTTAGATTGACCGCCGTGCTCATCGTCAGCTGCTCCAGTCCTCGGCGCTCCTCCGCCAAGCGAATGGCCTGAGGATTTTTCTGTGCAGGCAACACGAATGATCACTGTTCACACCCACACGTGCTCTGAGCAACATTAACATTTTATTTTTTCATTAACACATATGTGCAGGTTGGCGCCATTGATGTGCCGCGTCATACCTGTCTGAGCCGCGCCATGGACTCGCTGGGGATGATCTCATTGCGGCTGAGGCGGGAGATGAAGCACAGGGCCTGGTACTGGTTCTGCCCCCGTTCCAGCTCGCCCAGGATCAGCGCTCGGAATATCTTCACATCCTGCAAGGCACAAAGGATGAGCGATGACAGGGATGAACGGATAAACAGACGACTCCCAGAAAACATTGAAGTGGTGTGTGAGGAGAGTTTGTAATAACTTACTGTTTATACGTGTAGGCTCATACAGATTAGAACAAATATTCTTTCCATTTCGGTGCTTCATGTAGCACTTTTCCAGACACTCAAAGTAATGCAATATGTGGACTTCAAAGACGTCCAAACAACTGTCTGCTAAAAGTAAAGAGGGGTTTATGTTCACTACACCCATAGAGCCTCATCTGACACTTTGTTGATACTTTTTATTGTCTGTAGGCCTGTGCAAGGTTGCTCCAGTCATGCTCTGGTTATTTGCACTGTCAAATGAAAACTTTGGGCCTGTTTCTTGACAAACTGATTCCTCACATGTCGTAAAAGTCAGAAACATTTTACCACGCTGTTTTATGTGGAACTATAGAAGTAGGAAAACGGTGATAGTGGGGAATTTGCAAAAAAAAACAAAACTTGTTGCTGTTGGCAAGTGTGTGAGAGATCTGGCGCCAAACCCAAGGCCATAAAGAGTTCTGTGAGAGGACATGCAAAGCATGATGGGAAGCTCCAGCAGTGGGGAAAGCAGAGCCGCAGACCTGTCTTCCTATTCATCAGACACCCCCTCCCACCCCTCGGCTTCAGCTTCAAGACACACACAGTCCCAAACACCCCTCCTCCGCTTTTCACACACCCGTCTGAAGCAAAGAGGCTGCAGAGGAGCAGCAGTTTCAAGGCTTTCACGCCCCGAACAGAAGGAACTCTGGGACAGATAAACAGCCCGGCGATAACCCCACTGGGTAGTCCTTAAGCTCTTTGGGCCCACTTCCTATACGCAGAAGCGTACACACTGGCAAGAAAGCAACACACCCCGCCTGCAGTGTTTACACTCTGTAGTTGTTTTAGACTGCTTTACATGATCACTGGTTCTTTACTTTGAGAACCACTTTTGTCTGTGAAAAGACTTCCTGGCAGGCGTTCAATACAAGCATGGGTATTACACAAGACAATCATGCGATACTATTTGACCTTTGGAAAAGCAAATTACTGAGCAAATATTGATTCACAGGGTTTGTGTGATGTTAACCTCAGGTTTATCCCTCACATGTCTCTTGTGAGCTGCTCAGTGTTGTGCGAAAACATGGACTCAAAGGACGGTAGGAACACGGGAAATTGAAATTAAATACCTTAGATGTTCCCATACTGTGATAACACGCCGTTACTCTAGTTTGCTTTTTTTTTTTTTTTTACAAAAAGAACAAAGTCTGAATGATTAAGGAGAATGTCAAGACTAGAGGAGGCATGCATGTATCACACACAAGACGAGATGTAAGGAAGAGGGAGTACAATGCCGACAGAGAGAGACGGGCCCCGAGTGCCGTTTCCCCTCAAGTGCAGGGAGACGCAGAGGCCGGGACTTCAAGACCTCCCATATTGCAGACACATGGCGCTACACTGGGACGCTCTGTGTGTACATGTGTAGGCAGAGGGAGAGAGCGAGAGAGAAGGGGGGAGGCATTCGTGTCAGCCACATGGATTTGCCCCAGGGCTCTCTGGGTAATTACAGAGAAGCTCCACCAACTCTGCGTCTCTGGAACTTACTCGATGGTAAAGTGCAGACGCCGAGATCTCCTCCTCCCGTTGTGTCCTCATGTGTTCAGATTAATGATTGTCTACTTCTACTGCCCTGCATTTAGATTTAGGCCAAAAGAAAGAAAAAAAAAAAGGCACAGGCAGAGCAACCGTGCTTTCTGTGGTAACGACGTCTTCTGCTGTAACTTTGTGTCAAGTTGAAATCATTTGTACACAATAGAAAATCACAAATAAGTGCACTTATGTGCTTTCCGGTGGAGATGTTAGATTAGAAACTTGATACCGCTCTCCTGTGTGTATGCTAATAATTATGCTACTTCCTGGGATCCTGTCAGGCACTGCTCTCGAACTCCAAAATTGTTCATTTAAAATAAAATAGACTATAAAAATATTTCTGCCTGCAGCAAACTGTTAAGAGAAATTAAGTTGAATTGTGGCCTTTAAACGGCAACAACAAACCAGTGGTGATGGCTTAGCGGTTTGGGTGCTGCTGAGATAATAATCAGCACGGCTCCTAAAAACAAAACGTAATAACAATGACATCATCCCCACGTCTCCATCCAGACAGAAGCTGTTGGATTCAACCGTTTGTTTGGACAAGACTAGACTGCCTGCAACCAGCACTGGCACACGCACACACACACACACACACACACACACACAGCGACTTGTCTGTGCACACACACACTCGAACGTAAGATAAAAGAACGCGCGGCAAAATGATGAAATGTGCAGTGGTATGATTAAAGGAGGCTTTACACCTGTTGGTCTGATGACAGGCAGCATCCAAACACCAGGAGAAAGTGAGGTCTGACTGATCAAGCAGCTGCCTCTTTTGAAATCTGCCAAGTGGGCTGGTGGCGATCTTTTTTAATTAGCAGATTCTGCAAACTGCTGATGGGGGAAGATACTGGTACAGTAAGATTTTGACAGATCAGACAAATATGATGGCAGGTGTAAAGCTCCTGTGGGATAGCGGGGGGGTTAACATAACATACTGTCTCCTGTTGTGGCAGAACCTCCTTCATCTGGGCTACGGGTACAGATAAAGATTCAGTCAATTGCTGCTCAAACATCCCAGATTTCCAAACTGCAGACAAAGTTAATGCTGGTGGTACATCTGAATAGGAAGACACTGATTCAACTTCAGGGCATCAGTGTCAAGTGGGCCTGCTAGAGCTTGAAAATGAAGAGTAAGGCCACTTTTATTCACAACTGCTCCTTAAAGAAGTGAGGCCTATAGCAGAAGAATGAGTCACCCCCCTAAAAGTGCATTTCCACAGACCTACATGAAATTAAAGGTTTGCAGACCAACATTTAGAGAAAATCACCAGGTACGGACATTAAGAATTAAAAGAGTGACATTGCCTAGTCTTGAAAAAGACTGGTAATAACATAATCAAAGGAGAGTAGAGCCTTGAGTTTTCCCCCCCACCAGAGCAGTGTAAATGTCACCACGGCTATAAATAATCCACACAAGTACAGATTCCTAAGCATTGCTCCCTGACACCCAGGACTTAGTCCATTTGCAGACAAACTACCACTGGCCAACCGCCAAACACAAGTCTGTATTCATGCAAACCTGACTAGTGGGTCATACTAAGACCTGTTAAACAGAAGAGAGGTGGGGGGCTGTTTCATTGGTGGTTACCTTTGGTGGGCCAGGTTATTTAAGAGGTGCACAAAAGCCTATTCAGACACTAAAAGGGTGCCATTTACGGTGAACATTCTCCGTCACTGTAGTTGTAACCCAGCTAGCCAAATACATTCTCTGCACAGGAGCATATACTGGTTGCTAAAAAGAGGGCCGCGTGAAGGGCTATGCTGAAAGAAAAATAAGGGTATTTTCTATGACGGTTCTGTAGCCAAGAGCAGTTTAAATCCCCATACTAACTGTGCCAAGTCACATGTGCATGCACGGACGGACATTCAAAACACACACAAATGCACGCACGCACACACACACAGGCCGACGCACAAACACACAAACAGTGTATCAGTAGCGATCCCCTATGCTGGAGGTTCTTCCTGTTTTCCAATCCCCTCCAAGATCCTGTCTGTTGATAAGGCTGACGGCTGGCTGTGGAGGGCTGTTGGTCAGCCACGCTCTGCTGAGTCATTTGGGATCACTGTGGGTATTTGAGTTGGTCTGAATTTTTTTTTTCTCCAGTCAAGCTGCTAGAGAGCAGGAACCAGAGAGTTTCTGATACAGAAATTTAAAAACTAACCAACAACTAGACGTGTTTCTTTTTTTTTTTTTTAAACAGGCCCGTTCCTACTCAACAGAGGACAGAGCTTGCACAGGAACACTAATCCACACTTCTACGATAAAAAGCTCACAGTTTCAGCATCATGAAGGCTTCCAGTTGACCCTCTAGCCTGTATTTGTGGGAACATAAGTGGCCAAAGGCTGTATTTACATGTAGGACCCCCATCCTCACCAACCTACCGAAACAGCTCAGACGCCCCTTTAAAAACAACATGCGGATTGACCATGTTTGGTGATGGGGAGGAAATTTGCCTTGGTGCATGAGGGGAGCCCAGTCAAAAAGTGCAGGTGTAGGCAGGGATTAAAGATCATGTTTGGGAGACGGAGGGAGAATGGGTGAGACAGCTTCACACAGACAAAAGGAGTGGGAGTTAAGCCGCTGCGCTAAGAAATGCTTGAGTTGAAGCTAATTACATAGGCTCCAAAGGCAGGAATGTGGAGTCACATTTGGGGCCGGTCACACCTGGCTGTCCAAAGAGCAAAGCAATTAGTAAACAGTGGCAGTCAATGGACAATTACAACACCGGAGGACGTGGAAAGAAAGGTGTTCCCCGTGGCTGCTCTCCTGACCACAGCGGAAGGTAACTTGCTTTACCAGCTGCTGGACTGTTCATATTCAAGTGTTACACAAACTCCACCAACAGCCTCTAATTGAATCTTTAAAAGTCCTCAACCCTGTGCAGAATATGTGCAGGCCACAGAGAGGGAACTATTCGTTCACACAGAATCTGGATCCAATTATCCAGACACCCAAAACCGTTTATGGAGACTTTGCATTCAGGAAATGAGTAGGAAACAAACAATGGGTGCTAACAGCGAAGGAAATGAGGCCAAGAGATACGGCATAAACAATAGAGATGGCTACAGCCCACTCAACCTCCAACCACAGCTTTCATATCCTGTTGCGGGAGACACACAAACAACTAGTTAATAGCAAGCCATTTAAACACAATGTTACAATTTAAACTATATATCATTAGTAATGTGTTTAAAAGCAGATATTTTATTACCGTTGTGTTTATATGCAAACATCCTTAGACTGAATTTTAAACAAATTTCAATTCTAAATTGTCATTCCAAAAAGGTTTGAATGTAAGCAGCGTGTCTTTTCTTTGTCATATCAGTAAAAAAAAAAAAAAAAAAAGGAGAGTTTTTTGGTTTCATAAATCTGTGTGGAAAATGTTACTTGCAAAGGTAACAGATGTAGCCTGATGCTAGCTTCTATAATATTTTCATCCCTTTGTTTTTTTGATTTCTCATTTGCTCCTTTTCAGTTCTTTGACAATAAAAACTGTGTTTTATGGCTGGAAAAGTGACACATGGGCAGTTTATTTGACAAGTAAAGCGGTGATGAAATACCTTCCCAGGTGTGGCCCAGGTGTGGACCCTTAGAACTTTGGCACTAGCTCTGACTGAACGGTTACAAGGATTGCACAATATTGTCAAACGCAGTGAATAATTTAGCTTGAAACTAAGCATGCTGAGCCGGCCACTGCACCCTGCAGTCCACTGCCCCGGTTATTGGAAGAAAAAATGTAACTCTAAAAATGTGGATGATAACGGTCGCTCTCTGTCCTCTCTATTCTGTGGAAGCTTTTTCTTTAATCAGCAGCGTTACAGACAAACATCTGGCCTGCTGATGGGAGGACGATAAAGGATGGAGACATCAACAGGGGCCACGAGAGGCCAAAGGGGGCCCATGTGGGGCAATGAAGGGCCACAAAGGAAGTCATTTTCCTGGGATTGGGAGTCAGCGGGGAACAAAGGGTGGCTCGGGGAAAGATTTAAGCGTATGGGTTCATCTTTGAAAAGGTCCACTGCCGGCACACATTGCAATGAATGGTGAAGGGAGTAGAAACAGAAACAAGCAAACAAAAAAGCAACCCACATCTGATATAATCGCTGGTATAAAATGTAGTCTGTGCATTAGTCATCCGCCTGCAGAGTAACCTCACACGACGATGTACGCGAGTTCCAAGTAATATGTCAAGAAAGTTGTGTTTAACAGATAAGTGAGAGCAGTGCAGTTCCTCTCAATCACACATCTTGTTTTTCCATGTAGCAACTAACCTGTGGAGTCCAGCTCTCCCACATAGGAAGGAGCCATAGCATAAAAGGGGGGAACCGAGTGGGAGTAGAGGTCTTCTAAGGTACTGCTTAGTAAACAAAAGGCATGAATACCTGAGTATCTATTGGGGCTAAGGAAGAAAAACAGTTTATTCTATGTTCCATTTTCACTCAATTCATCACACGGATGATGATGATGATGATGATGATGATGATGATGATGAGTGCTGGCGACTCACAGATGACTCGCCGTGAACTTTCCCCAATAGTAGCGAGGAAAACTCACACGAGCCTATAAAGTGTCCTCAACAGCGTCTGACGCAACAGCATTTCCGGGAACAGGTGACTTACCTGTGAAAAGGACTTTACAAGTTTGTGCAAGTGACAAAGTGGGATGGTGCTTCAGGGTTGAGCGAGAGGCAAGGTGTGGCGGCCGAAGGAAGGAAAAGAAAAGCATGAAATGTGGGGACTGAACTGCACGGACTTGCAACTCACGCACAGCACAAAACACGCTTGCTTCATTTGGCAAAACAGCAGTATTTCCCATGAAGAAGAAGAAAAACAAAACGAGAACAAAATGGATTTCCAAGCGAGCCTCCCACACAGGAGAGAGTTTGCCTCATGGCTGATACAAAAAAAAAAAGCCACAGTCCAAATCCATGTGAACAATTTCAATGGGCGACGCAGTGTGTGAAGGCTGTGAGAGAAGTAGCAATGGGCATCTGCCATAATGGATCACGGATACGTCACACAGAAAGGCCAAACAACCTGCCTCCGCACCCGCAACTCATTCAGCTTTTGACATAGCGCAGAAGGGTGTGTGAAGGGTGTGTGAAGATCCTCCAGTTCAATCGTACAGCAGGCTTACTGTTGGGCGTATCCATAAAGCCTCTTGTGCTTTGAAGACAATCAGAATATACACTAGAGTGAAGTGACCTGAGGGCAAAACTGCCCCTGGCTGAAACGCAACACGCTTTAAGAAGGCTGAACTGAAATGGGAATCTATCAAAGCGACTCACGCAACCAATTCTCACCACGGTGCCATTCTTTACACAATCCAGACCCATTTATCACGATAGTGTGAGAGAGTGAGTGTCAAGCGGCCACCAACGTCTGTTGCTCCCTTGACCCGCCAGCGCAGCCAGGGGTCACTCACATCTACACCGAAAAGATTTTAAACGGATTAAAAGAAAATGTTAAAGCTGTCCTCACAAATGTTTTATAATAATAGGCCCAGGGTGCACGCAACTATAGATGTGCAGCGACGTGCGCCGATGCATCCCAGAAATGAAACCTCCTTCGAGTGTCGACCCGGCCGAGAGGCCTGTGAAGTCACTCGCATTCCTGCATTGATCAAAACCCACTGGTTGGACACGAAACCAAGACACACAGAGTACAAAACTGATTAGCTTCTCTGACAAAGTGTCTACATCTGGAAAGACCTAAACAGCCTCTCAGATATGTGAGACATTTCCCTTGGATTAAACTCCAAGACATGGTTTATGTTCAGCTCAAGGTCTCGACTGTGTCAGACCATAAATTGTTGCGCTGTGTTGAATCTGCAACTAACACAATGATTTAGGAGGAATCGTAAGGTTGCAACAACACATCAGCTTTGCGCGGCTGTTACTGAACTGCAGACAGATTGCTACAATTTTACATAATTTAGGAGTTCGCCGTGATACCAGAAAGGAATGAAATTGTGAGATTACCAACATTAAGTCCATCTACTGACACTGTGAAAGGTTTTGAGCAAGTTAAGCAGCCTACAAATGCAATTACAGAATAAACAGTGGATGATCAACTTGCCGGCCTTTCAGGAAAAATTTAAATAATCAAGAGTTCTTCAGTGGTTTGATCTCAATAGACAATGTTGTCTACAAGTTGAGATTTACTCAACATGACACAGGTGTCCTGAGCAAGCTGAACCACAGCTCAACCCCCCCCAATATGTCTACATGCCTTCGGCGCAAAACGTAACCCTCCTGAAATCACAGCACAGCTGACTCTCACAGTGATTCATTGCTTGGATGAGCCTGACCAAACTTCCTTCTCACATCCAGCGGCCCACTCCACGCCAGAGTCTAATGGCAATAACATTTACAATCTCATATTTGCCACGTATTCACAACGCAGAAACGAGCAAGACGCCTGCTGTCTGACTTATTTATGGGAGTTCTTTTTGAGATGATCCAAGTCACAAGCAAAGAGCAGACCATTCTTTTAAAAAAAAACTGAAACTGGATATCAAACAATCCCAGATTAAAAAGGGAAACAATTGTTTGATCAATTGCATTCACTCAATGATGAGTAGCAGGAATGATAGCTCCAAAGAGTACTTTAACCTGTACAGTACTCATCCACCTTTGGCTGTGTTGTTCATCATACATCTCCAGAGTTTTCTCATCCCTGTTAAACCACTTCCCACATCTGTGTTCATCTGGACTGTATGTTCATGGCAGCTCATCCAACTTTCCATAAATCCTTGAGATACTGCAGAAGAGCTGAATGAAAACCACATGCAGGAGACATGAGGAGCGAGCAGGAGACAGAGAGGTGGGGGCAAGGAGGCCGACCTACAACCGAAGCAGATAAATCAGGCAGCGGAAAAGTAAAGTGATCTAAGAGGTTCTGTTGGCTTTATTCAAATAAACAGAACCGTGTGTGTGTGTGTGTGTATATATAAAGCCTCCCCGCTCACAGATCAGCGTATGCCTCTTTATATTGGTTTGTCACCGATGATTGGGGGCGACGGCCTCTTCTCTTTCAACTCTAAATTAGCTGTTTTGGTTAGTGAACCAGACGTGCAGATCAAATGAAAAAAAGGTCAGACATGCCCACTTAATCCCGGTAAATCTCCCCCATCGCATCTCGCCAGCCTGTCAGCTTCTGTGTGACAGCAACCATCACGGACACACATGCCTTTGCTCTGTGCGCCTCTGGGAGAAAAAAAAAAAAAAAAAACCCAGACGCACAGCAGTTGTAGTTTTCCTCCCAGGGCTGACGTTTATGTGTCTCCCGAGTAGCCATTGTCAAAAGTCAAACCGTGTCATCTTTCCAAAAATCATGGAAGTGTTGCTGGTGAGGGAGGGACACTCGATCTGCTCGTCTACTTTTAGAAGAATGCTAAATATGGCGGCTGATGTGATCATCTCTGGGCTGGACTCCTGAGCAGCAGGGGCTTTAAGACCACTGGGGTCAGTGGACGGCCACATCTAAGGAGAAACAGCTGTCTCGACCGCTGTGGAACTCACGCGCAGATGGAAAAAGATGAATGGAACTGCAAGTTCTACTTCTTATGTGCGAGTTTAGCGACTGCGCCAGGGACTTGGGCTTTGGGGAGTTTTTCTTTTAAGCTTCTGGTTTGTGAAGCTGCATCCTAGCCAAGGGTCCACTGTGGCTGCATGATTTCAACCTTGATGAGATCTAGATTTAGGCCTGATCTCGAGGCACGAGCCAAAAGTGGAAGGGTGGTGTAACGTGTCAGAAGAAAAGCACACGTAGGCCCACCGGTCACACCTTGTTTCGGGGCTATAGACCTCAGTCCTGCAGGGACAGGGTTTGTGGTCATGTGAGACATACGCCCTTGTTTGACCTTGTCATATGATTTATCAGTGGTTCCCAAAGTGAAGTCTGGGGACCGCAAACAGAGATCTCCAGGAGGTCCCTCTATAGGAAGGACTAGGGGTCATCTTGGGAGTTTGCCTAAATTTAAGGATGGCGTTTACCATTGAATTAAGCCTCCTGAGTCTAACTGCAGCATACAAGTTGCGTTTGAAGTATTTAGTACACACTTTAAGAGCCAGTCCACTGCTGGGCCCCAGCCTTCATGTAGGGAGCCAAGAAGTGGTTCAGAGGCTAAATGTACAGCTTTCACAGTAACCTGAGACCTCGTACCTGTTTCAAGTCCGCCACAAACGTGATGAGGGTCCCGTCGCCCTGCTTGAACTCCAGCGAGATCATGTCTCTCTCGCTGTCCGCCTCCAGCACCTCCTCGGTCACCAGTCCGTCGGAGAGCCGGACCCGGACCCGCAGCTCTGAGCCGAGTCCCACAGCGGCGACCAGCACCAGGGCGCAGAGGCGGGCCAGGATCCGAACCGGAGCCGCCGACACGCAGCTCGCAAACATCCCCACAAGACGCGGAACCCGACAACCGACAGAGGAACCAAACAAAAACTGAGGCGAAGTCCGGAGAGTCTGCGCTCATGGCCCCTGGCTGTCCGCGGGGGGTTGTCGCAAAGTCTTTTCCTTCATGTTCAAAGTGGGGCAGCGGGCGCCAGGTCCCAGACGGTCCCCATGTGAAGCGGCTGGGGAAAATCTCTGCGTCTCACTTCCCCCGAGTCCAGTCCGCGTCCATTCAAAGTCTCCGGCGTCGCTGATGAGATCAGGCGCATTTCAGCCAAACAGTCCGACAAGCTGCTGCTGCTGCTTTGTGTTGATGTTCCCGTCTTCTCTCTCTCTGTCTCTCTGTCTCTCTCTCTCTCTCTCTCTCTGTCTCTCTCTCTCTCTCTCTCTCTCTCTCTCTCTCCGTCACTTCC
>JAVQJF010120084.1:0-11639 GCA_036023855.1 Gadopsis marmoratus
TGTGTGTGTGTGTGTGTGTGTGTGTGTGTGTGTGTGTGTGTGTGTGTGTGTGTGTGTGTGTGTGTGTGTAGGAGTGTGAGTGAAAGTGTGTTTCTTTGTGCGATGGTGGTGTTGGTGAGAGGTGGGGGGGCAGCAGCGTAACAGGCCATTATTGGGATCACTTTGTTTTACATAATACATCATCCATCTGTCCAGGACACACACATCACACACAGGCATGCTGCTGACAAGGAGGGGCGACGAGGCATAACAGCAGTTAAGAGTGATCGTCGAGCAGACAGACGAACTCTGGCACCGCTGACGTCCAGTAGACACACGCGTACGGACAGACAGAAGATTCACATTTGACAGCAGGCACTGAAGACAGTAGAGGAAAAGCTGAACTACAGACGGTGACACAAACAAATGTGACATAAAAAATGAATAACAATACAATTGTGGCAGTAATCCATCTGCTTCTCAAGTAATGAGGAGCGTTGTAGATAGATTTGTGTACATTAATCTTGTCACAATAAATAAAACTAGAACATGCTCCATTTTCTGATGAAGAACAAACAGCAAAACATGTTGAAGTGGGTCCTCAGGTGTTGAACAAGATTATTTATATGCTTGTGTAATACTCAATTGGAGGAATTTAAGTTGAAGCTGAAGTCACAGTTGTGGCGGACAATATTTTAAATACGTTTGTGATATATATATATATATATTGTGATATAATACAAATAAAACCAGAGAAGGCTACATTTTCCCAAAAAAAGTTATAGCTGAAGTGGCAGTTTAAGCAGCTTCACAAATGCTGAGTACGATTGTAGATATACATGTACAATACTCCATGAGACTGAAAAGATAAAACTAGAAAGGAGTACATCTCCTCAAGAAACGGTAAGTGTGCTTGCTTCCACTGAACATCTGCAGCTGAAACAAAGTACAGATTCTTTGGAGCTTCAGAAATGGCAGCAGTGGTTGACGTATAAGCACCGAAAGAAGTTAAAGTGTCAGTTAAAGTAGCGCCTCAAATGCTGGAAAAGACTGTAGATACATTTGAACAATGTTCCATTATGATTTAAATACTTATTACTTATATATCATGATTTCCAACATGTATGGCTTGTGGTATAAATACCCTTGTGCACTACTGGTGGTTGGACCTAAATGTTGTTCTGGATAACATTAATCAGTGACGTAAACCTACAAATTAAGCTGCCAAACTAAAACTTTATATGGTAAAACCTGTCTAAACTGATGTTTACTGAGTTCAAGTCTAGCATTAAGATGGATAATAAGTACTAAAGATGATCCAAGGAGGTCACGTGTTGATTTCAAGTCTTGTTTCTGACTGTATTAACAGTAACTTACTTATCACAAGTCATTTTGGCAAACTGTCTTTTTGCATTTGCTGTCTCTCATTAAGAAACAATCATCGAGCAATTCATCTGCCATCACGGGACGATGAACGCCGCCAGCTCATTACGCTTACATAAATGTGTTAGACAAGACATAAAGTCACATTATGGGGATTAGGCTAAAAAGCAGGATTCATGTGGTAATTACCAGGAACTGTACAGACTTTAAGAAGGTAAACGAATGATAGAATATGGCAGCAATGCTTGCTAAATCAAAAAGCTTGTGGAAGAAAGAGTGGCATCAGAAAAGACACGCATCCATCAGTACCACCCAGGCGGTCTTCCCTGAGTCGACAGAATTAGACTGACAGAAATGCAAAATGAGATGAGATGATATTTATAAATCTGAAGCAGAAGGGGTCTTTATCCGTGGTATAAAGGTGGTTGGAAGGAGAGCAAGATGAACCCATCATGTTTCTTTAGGCCTGAGAAGCAGCATGCCAAGCTCATTAATATGCAGCAACTGAACACTGACGGTCTTAATGATGATTGATTCTGGTAATTGCAAGCTGTTGTCACAAAGAACCTTGTAACTTGTTTGTGTGCTATATAAATAAAATATATATATATTTTTTTTAATTCTAGACTGAATCTATGTTATTCATTTCCAAACATACAGTGCTTATAAGTAATTATTTGGATAAGCAAAGATCAGGTCATTTTATGCACTCAATCGTGAAGGTTGTCTTTGAAGCTTTGAGGAATGTGAAAAAGAATATTTAAAAGAAAAAATAAAGGCTGAAGACAGAGAGAGAGTAGGTAATCCAGAAACAGAGAGGCAGAAACTGCAGATTAGGTCAGATTGTTGTTAGTTGCTTGCTGAGACCAACAGATGCATGAGGCTGGAGAAAAAAGGTGAAATGAGCGCAAAAGAGGAGGAAAGAGGAGAAGAACGAGTCCTTCCAGCCTCTGATGCTGCAGAGAACAGATTGCACCAGGGGAAAAAAAAAATAAGTCTGCTAAAAATACCACCACTTCCTCTAGTTCTCACCCTCCATCTCTCCATCCCTTTTCTGCTCTCCAGCCCTCCTATCAGCACACACACACACCATTTGTTTTTATCAGCATACATTAACATGACGAGCACTCAAGCCAGCTGATCTCAGGGAGGAAGTTCAGGAGTGGGCGGGAGAGTGGGTCGCGGGCTCACAACAGAGTATCCAATCGTTGATGAGGAGGGCAAGACACAATCGCCTGAGTCTGCATATGTGTATGTGTATGTGTATGTGTGTGTGTGTGTGTGTGTAATCCGTGGCTCAATCTCACCTACTATTTTAAGAATGTACTCCCTCTCCCTTCTGCTCTCTTTATCTGTCTTTACATAGAGAAACTACACTCTTGTCATACTGCTGGGGTTCTCAGCTGCATCCTCACACACACACATATATACCTGTATATATACATTGCACACGTTCACTGGAAGGCAGAGAACTGTCTCTATTTATAACCAGGTGTGAAGACACACAGGTGCAGGAGAGAATCTCTCCTATCAGGCAGCTTGTGGGTGAGTGTGTGACGTGCGGAAAGGCAAATTGAGAGCGATATCCTGGATGTTTCCATGTTTAATCAATACAAACAAATAGAGGAGGAAGGAAATAGAGGACAACAGAGAGAAGGGGAATGTTCTATGAATCCTGTTAAGTAACTTTCTAGGAAAGCAGGAAGACCTAAAGCCTCATGCTTTTATTACAGTAATCTTTTCATCGCACTCTGGCCTCTAGTTTCAGTAAACTAGCAGTGATGGCTGAAGTCGTATATACAGTATCTTATGTTAAACCTGCAATAACACAACACTGACACATTATATCACCTTTTAAGTCGATCCGGCGAAGTTGCTCATATATACAAGGCTGAAATAAAATAGATTAATTACATTTTTTTTATTATTCAGTAATTGTTAATAGCCTGTGTCACCCCCATAATGCTTCCATTTGTTATGCAGTGGGTGAAGTGACTGTGTGTAATGTTTCAGGGATCATAGAGAATTATCATAGTTAATTATAACTTTGCAGTTCAGCTCTAAGGAGCGTTTTAATCATCTTTCAGCGTAGTTTTTTCGTTGTTATGGCTCACAGCTGTGATGTTTTGGCTCAAGCTTACTGCTCTCACTACTGTGGCCACACGAACCAGCTGTTTCCAGCCAGAAATGTGTGATTAACCCACTGCACACTATCTGCCCATCACCAATTGGTAGACAGACACACTTGGTGATTAGCTGGTGAGCATAGTGGCACATTTACCTGCTAAAGAGACAGACATATCCCTCAGGAGATGGAGGAGACCAAAAGAGAGCTAAAAGAGGAGTGAACATTGGAGTTGCTTTTGTCAGGTGACCAGAAACACGACTCCAAATGGATGCTAATGCTTCTCAGTATGCTGATTGAGTAAATGGGCAACTGTTAGTTAACTAGTTCGCCATATCAACTATGTGAATTTTGTGTTTCGGCTCGGTCTGCTGCTCCCTAGTGGCCAGAATCAATAAATGTGATGCAATAGGAGACTCATGTCCTTCTTTTTCTTTTTTAAAGGAATGAGAATGAAATTTCTGTCATATGCTGCCGGTAAATATGATTTGTTTTTCTTGAAGATGATGGATCTCAGCGGTGAACTGAAGACTTACCCGATCTTAAATAAAGTTATATTAAGAATCTGTGATAAAGTTCATGGTATTAGCAGTTGATTTGCTGGTAGAGGGACAACCCACGCAGCCATCTTTAAATATTCCACTTTTCCAGGCTCATTACCGCCGGCTTTGCACATGTCATTGCTGTGCTTTGCGCCAGCACATATCACCATGTCACACCGTCCCGAAACTACAGGCCGGTGTGTTTTGATGTGAGATTCCTTTCTTTTCACTAGAGAAACAGTGTGCTGTGGTGGTTTTACCCTCAGTGGAGGATCCGGACAGATCAATGACCACGTAAACCTTCCCCTCTGGCTCCAAGTCAATCTGCACAGACAAAGAAAGACAGGAATGGAGAGTAAATCAGTGAGAAATAACACAGCTGAACAGTGAATGCAGCAGGGGGCTTTTCTCCAGCACAAACAAACACACCAGTGCACATGGAAGAGGTCATTATCTTCATTACCATTACACTCCTCCCCACCACTCGCATCATTATCAGCATTAATATCATCATCACTGTAGACAATGCTGGTATTCACATACTATCTGTATCTGTTATCTGGATAAAGATTTATTTTCATTTACACTTGCTGTTTATAAGAATTCTCCTTCTTTTGAATCTGCCCTTGTGATCCGATCTCAATGTGCAAATGAGGTAAGTGGAGCTGGCAGACTTCTCAGCAAATATGACATCTCCCGCAAGGGAGGTGATGCTGCTGCTGAATTGGCTCAACTTAGTTTTTCTTGCTGAGGAAGGAGGTGTCGTCTGTAGCTTTATGCGGGGCTCACTTGAGAAAGCAGGAAGAGGCAAAGTTAGAAGGCCATTCAAGTTTTGCTATTTTCTCGCATTTTATTGACCAAAGTATTAATCTATTAATTGATAATAATCATCTTTAATACCATTCATGCTATTCTTTTTTGCCTTTATTGCCGGTCATCAGTACATTAACAATATCCTCATCATCATAGCAGACACCAGTGTAATCAAATCCACCATCATCTTCATTATTATTATTATCATCATTGCCTATACCACCATCATCACAGTATCATTTTTAATTACAACTTTCATTATCGCCATCACTAATGCTGTTCTAATGTTTTCATTATTGCTGATATTTGTCAATTTTAACTCGACAGCAGCAGTTCAGTTTGACCTGTCACTGCACTCGATTCACATCTTTTACTGCTGTGTTTTATGAGCAAAGCCATACTGAATTGGACTAAGAAGTCTGCACAGCGACATTTGAATTGGGATAAAAAAAGAGAAGAAAAGCATTCACACTCAGGATTTAGAAGACACAAATTGTGTGCGTGAATTCTAAGTTTGAGGTACAAGTTACTCATTTGCAACAAAATACTAATTCATGCACACGAATTACCATGAAATTGTCCCGATACGTGCCAGGCTCTGTACAGACCATTTAGGGAGGGAGGATCTTGGAGGCGCTAACACAAATCTAAGCGTTCCAACCACATATTGAACCTCACAAAACAGCAGCTTTTTTGAGCAGAAAAGAAAAATGCCCATTTTGCCCATGAACACAATAACTACATCATGTATACCTACATTCACTACACAGTGGTGGTACTGAGAAAACTGTAACAGTGCTCAGTTGGACAGACATGAATCAGCAACCATATTGATAATCCTTAAATTAAACATTTGATGGTTCCAGCATCTCAAATTGGAGAACTGGCTGCTTTTCCTCATCTTAAATTTAATTGACTCTATTTGATGCAAAATAATCAGCAGATGAATCAATAATGAAAATAATCATTACTTGCTGCACTACTCAGTACCGGCCCACTTCAAACACTAGTACATAGCGAGGAACGTGGGGTGGCAGCGTGGTCTGTTGGTCGAAAGAATACACGGGAATCACAACACCTGCCTGTTAAATGATGAAAATGGAGACACAAAAAAAGAAAAAGAATTGAGGTTGAAGGCAACTCACAACCCAACTAGTATTATCTAAAGTAAGAGCACTGACCTTTAACAGCTTCCACATGTCCAATTTTAAAAGTGGAACAGAATTTAGACAATATAACTGATGAAGACACAGGTGAACAATAATGTATTCATCCACCTGTTTAGTGTATGTTGCAATCACCCAAAGTAGATAACATTGACCACCCAGCGTGTGCAGGAGATGATCATTTTGGAAATAGAGATTAAGGTGTAATATTAACTTTCTGCATATTATCATAGTGAATATTATGTTGTTATTAACCACAGCAGCAATACAAAGGTTTAGTGCTGCATTATACATTTTAGAAAAATACTAAATATATTAAAATATTGCATTGGCATGTAAAGCCCTCAAATCCTTCCTCAATGGAGTGGAATCAGCTTTCTTGACAAAATGTTCTTGTGCCGTTTGTGGCGGGTTTGCAGCCAACACATTGCATTGCATGTTGGACAAAGTGACGCTCGCAGCGGCTCATCCAAACCTCTTTTTTTGGATCTCCAACAAAACGGTAAGAATTGATTGATTGTAAAGAGGAGCCAAAACACAGACTAATTGTTGGAGGATAAGTGAGGCGGAAGTGAAGCTGATGAGATATTCAGTACCTGTGTTAATAGTGTATTAATCATCTATACACGTGGCAAAAATTACATACAATTGAAATGAATGAACGTATCAAACGTACAGCTGATTAAATCACCATCCTTCTTATTTATTTGTATTAATAATTATGCTGTAATTACAGCTTGGATTACAAGTCATAAGTCATGAGTTCTGTGTGTGTGAGCAGGTGTCATCAAAATGGAGGCTAATTTATTCTGGGAACTTCACATTCACGCAGCACAAAAAGACATTTCCCTGCTCAAACATTACTAGATAAGCAAACCCTCGATCTGCATACGCACAGACTCACTCAGCAAATAATGACATCATCTCTATACAGTCTACACGCAGTTACAGAGATTAGAGAGAGTGCGACAGAGAGCGCTAGAGAGACAGGCGACACAGGAAGAGAGAGTGAGAAAGAGGGATTTAAGTCCTTAGTTAAGCTCTGGGACAGCAGCAGATCCTCTTATGTAACAGTCAGACTCACACACGCAGGCAGAGACACACACATACATTGCTGAACATGAGACGCAAAGATCGCACTAAAACAAATATGAAACTGTCCAGGATAACCAGAAACACCTCGTACAGCTCATGTAGATGCAACTGCAAAGGCACACAATCACGCGGAAAGGAATTTACAGTATTGAGATCTGCAGCAGGACTCGGGACTCATACATCAGATAATAAGAAATGTCAGTCAAAAGCACTAAAATGACCACCATTAGGCATCAGATGAATGACGTGAAGAAACAATTGGAAAAAAATGCAAAAACTGCAGGTGATGAAAACCCACCCTGTATGAAGATATTGCACAAATCTACAGAAAAGACATCGAAACACCACACGGCAACAGTGAATAAAATATGATTGTGGGAAGAAGAAACAGTGTTGCCTTAAAAATGAAAAATGTTCCTTTGTGGTCCATGAAATTAAAGCCGCTGGTGGGAACCCATATGTAGGAAGACGGCACATATTAACTTCATTTGTTGAATTTCTTTTATTACATGTTATATTTCACTCTGATCTATGCGTCTTCTCGGTTTTATGTCATTTGTAAACCAAATTAACAAATTCGTTTTTGACAAAAGTGCTTCACAAATACAGTAATTTTGAAACGTGTCACTACATAAGCTTTGCATCATGGTGCATCATTTCATGATAAATGTCAAGCAGAGCTCAAACGCTCAGTCAAATAACCGATTGACAGAAAAATAATCTGCAGCTATTTTGATGACGTAATAATTGCTTCAGTCATTTTTCAAACAACGAGAGCGAACAGATGCCAAACGGTCTCTCAAACGGTCCCGGCCTCTCAAACAGGAGGGTTTGCTGCTTTCCTTTGTCATGTGTCACTATAAACTGCATATCTTTGGGTTTCAGACTTTTGGTTGAACAACACAAGACACTTGACAACATCATTTGTTAGTTTTTTGACAATTCATAGAGTAAACGATTAATCGTGAAAATAATCAGCATGTCATGGAATCTACCTCAAGCTAAAGTCAGTAAAAGACATATGAGCGTACGTGTAGTATCATCCTTTTGGCTGCAGGTATAACACATAACAACTGCATGGGATTTGTGACCTATAAACGCTATTGGATTCTTGATGTCTACCCTTGAAAATTATGTGCTAATCCCCAAATGTAACCTCTTGCATAACCACGCATCTCAGGGGGGATTTCAGCTGAAAGATGGACTCTGAGTGATTTGGAACGCGTGGAGCGAATGGACAGCGCCATCACTGATTCAGTGCTCGGGTCCTGAGGTGGCATGCCAGCCAAAAAAAACTGCACTGTTCGCACATTGCCAGTTACTGGCCATTTGGGCTGTGAGGTGCCTTCAAGCTCGTTTTTTTTTCCTGTCCAAATCAATGAGAATGTCTACTACACAGATGTGGGTTTTTGGAGACGAATTAGACCATGCCAATGTTCAATATCTAGCCAGAAAATATATAAAATTCAGAAAATTCAATATTTCTTCTGAATCTTATTCTTGGCAGGATGAGATCTTTTCTACTGCATTTACACCATCATTTAATAATAAAACAATCCACTAAAGTAATATTGATTATAATATAGATGTATTGATTACTATAGTCCTAGGCTAACCCGGTGGATTATAGTACAGTAAAACATTTATTAAGTCTGGTGTCATCACAGAAATTAATTGAACAACTAACTGTTCAGATACCTGAGAATGTAAAAGGTAAAAGAAATGTTGTAAGAAGGAAATCCTTATTTAATCTAAACAAACAGATGATTAGATATTTCAGATCAGATATTTCCATGGTTACCGTTCTACTACAGTGTAGCCATGTCTCCTAGCAACAGACGTTTCTATGGTTGCAGTGCTGTTTTTTTCTTTTTCTTTTTTGGTGGGAGCTTAAAAAAATACTGTAATAGAATCATTTAGCATGAATGTCAAGGGATGAATGTATGTGGTAAGTAACCATTAAATGAAATAGATAATGTACAGCAAGCTGGTCCTTGTTTTTATTTCTATAAAAGAGGTTATTGTAACAACTAGCTCGCAGTATTTAAAATAAAAAATAATAGCACCAGGGGTAAGTGAGAAAATATAGTTTTTTGTAATTTGGTAAACTGGCCCTTCAGGGATTTCTGTTGGGGCACTGCAAGTGTTAAGAAGGTAAATACTTTGACATAAATTAACGGCACCATGCCCACCAAGACAACTGTGGCTAATTTCACAATACATTTTATGGAATATTCATTTTTCCCAACTGATGCAAACCTGGTGCAACTGGTATTTAGTAATAAATACGGTGGTTTGTTTCTGACATACGAAGGTGAGTCACAATCTTTGGGCAATAGGCCTTTTTCACAACTTGAATGCTTTAACTTGTCATAGCAGGAATATTCAGGTGCAGCTAACATTAATGATGGTCTCATTCCATTTAGGCGTCTTGGTGAGCCAGCAGTCACAGTAACAGCGGTTCTTTGTGGGACACCTGAATGGAAAGTTACACCTGTGTTCATATAAAAATGTTGGAGAAAAAAAAAAAAGGTATTTAAAACACTAACTAATAACATTAATATTAGTTGCATAACCTACTTTCCTTCAGTTGTGCTAGTTCCGGGCCCTCGGTGTTGCACACTCTGGTTTCACGGAACAGAGTCATTATTAATGCTGTTAGTTACACCTGTGCTTTTCCTGCTATGGCAAGTAAACGTGTCTGCCATGAAAAAGCTCCACCAGCGTCAACTTACTGTCTCCTTTTTCTGATTCTAAGCTCACCTCTCTCTACTTGGACTGTCATAAACGCGTGTCGCGTCGTAGGCCTCACCCTTCAGCGGGTAACTCGGGATAAAACAAACACTAATACACATGTAGTGTTTTGAATGAACATCCCTCAGGCATTTTAGTCACCTGGGGGTTGCACTGGGCCTAACCACAGGTGCGTCAGTTAGTTTAATCATACAGTATTTGGTCCGGGTGTCAAAATGTGGTGACAATACGCACCGTGAGGGTTTGCGTCATGATTTCAACCTGTTCCTTAAAGCTGCACTAATCAGTGTGTTTATACTAACAATGGGTGAAATGACTATGTGAAGTAATTAACATGTAAAATGCCTCTTGAAGTGACGAACCTACAGAGAATCACCCGACTCTGCAGCCTTTTAACTCATTGTTATGTTTTGGTGGTTCTCCAGTCCACAAACTCTTCCTTCTTCTGCCACAGCAGGCTGTTTTGGGTGAAGAAGCTCGGCTAAGCCCACGCCCAGAAACACGACTCCAAATGAACGTTACGGATGTGTAAATAGTCAAATGCTGGCTAACACGTTCACTCTACCAACTTATGGTGATAAATGATATGGGACAGTTTTGGGTTTTCAGCCACTCAAGTAATGCAGCTTCAAATATCTGGGTGTTGTGAGTGAGTAAAACTGCTGTTTAGCAATATTGGATTTACAAGATTTAGCAAGAATGCGATGAAATAGCTACCTTGGTTCGTCAGTTATATAATTCAGTTATTTGGTTTTTAAACGGCTGGTCCCAATTTTCCCAGAGCCCAAGGTAACGTCTTCAAATTCCTTTTTCAGAGTATATGCAGGAATCCCGAAGTCAAATTCCAGAGCTTTTGAAGACCTTTTCAACATATTTTAAGGCTGCAACACAACAAGTTGTAACTGGTTATCAGCAACACACCGTAACATACATTTACAGTACTATAGCAGTACATTCATATTGAGATTGCAAAACAGTGTTAGTTTGACCTAATTCAGATCGGCCGGGAGGGAACAAAACTCAAGAGAATAAAGTAGTGACTAACCCAAAGGCAAGGTGTATTAAAAGTAATAATAGTCACATGCTCACACACTCTCTCTCAAGCTGAGATTAACAAAACATTTTCATTAACAAATGATTCCATTTGGTTAGGAAATACAACATTGGCCATAAATTATGTTAAATCATAGCCAGTCTGTCTGAACCTATGTTCCAAAAAATAACACCTCGTAAAATGCTGATTAAGACGTTTTAATACCTTTTAATTCTGTTTAAGACCCCTCAGATACCCTGGTTTTTTGTCTAACCAACAGTCTTAAACCAAAAGATATAAAATTTACAATAATATAAAACTGAGAAGATAGACCAGAAAATGTACTTTTGCCTGATAAGTGTCTTATCCCATTAACTGTCCTTAAAATTGTTGCATATTTATGGTCCATGAACTGAGTAATGGATTGATCGACTAATTGTTTCAGTGCCAATAAAATGACATATACCATGATAGAAGATTTTACACACGTGGCCACCCGCTGTTACGTGGATTGGAACAGATTTAATTTGGTAGCTGGTAATGGACTTAACCTGCTGTGTGCGGACACTCACATGCACCGAGGTTCCCCGCCCCGACAACAAAAGATGGGAGGAGAGAAACTCTAGTTCGCCTCATTAATCCTGTTAGTCCAATTAGGACACTGATGCAGCCAGGGAGATGGATACCTTCCCCGGGGGGGGGGGGGGGGGGGGGGGGGGGGGGGCGGGGGCCGGGGCGGGCGGGCGGGG
>JAVQJF010120099.1:0-32345 GCA_036023855.1 Gadopsis marmoratus
AGAGAGAGAGAGAGAGAGAGAGAGAGGGGGGGGTAGAGAGAGAGACAGAGAGGGGGGGGTAGAGAGAGAGGGGGGGGTAGAGAGAGAGAGGGGGGGTAGAGAGAGAGAGGGGGGGGGTAGAGGCCCCAAGGTGCGCTTTTCTTTTGTATCAGCAGCGCCATCTATCGTCTCTTCGCGGCTGTTCACTCTGTGCACCTGCGGCTCCACCTGTACAGGGAACATTCAGACATCAAGTCAGTGATGTTGTGGCGAAGGATGGATCATCCAAAGGAATATTATTTATTAAAGCGTTATTTGTTTTTATTATTATTATTTTTTTGCTCACTAGTCTCCTCGTTGTCTTGACGCCCAGATAACGAGTGTATGACGCGTGGGGTGGGGGGGGGGCGATATCTCCGCACCCCTTAAGACAACAAAGGATCGGAGCCGTTCGTGTGTCGCACCTCCTCCTGTTCTCCGACCTTTGTTTTGCTCAGCGGGTCGCGGAACAGTCACGAAACACGAAACACACACAGCGGACCTCTGTTTGTGGCGACCTTTCACCTCTGAAGCCCACGGACTCAGTTAAATCTACGGACGCACTCAATTAGCACAACACCCGCTTTCTTTGCCGTCGGCAGTTCGAACGCCTCCACGCGTCCTGGGCCATTTGTTCCGAAGTGACAGTCGGTGTCGGGTGTTGTGCTCCGCCTGGCCTGTCGGTAGATACATAAGCGGTTCCACTTATTCCAATATGGCTCAACACTGAACAAAAAGTGGGTTGAGTGGGTGAGTTAGGCTATCACCACATAGCTGATGATAAAAGTGGTGCCGTGAGGGATTAAAACACGAAGGGAGCGCAGATGGGTCACAAACAACGTGACCGCCGACACAACGAGGGCAAATGACTGACAGACGCTTCATTTGGTTGCATAAACCTGCAGATCCGAAGCGTTTAGTTTTAATATCTCCGAAAACAACATCTTCATTTGACTCCCGTGTACGCACGTCAAAGGGTAAGGAGATGTATGTCCATCTTTGCTCCGCCTGTTCTCCCCCCCAAGAATAATTCATGAAGTTGAGCCAGACGTCATCACACCGCGACGCGCCGCGCCGCGTCATCGCCTGGCGACGTTGTTTAGTAAACAATTGCAAGACGTTGCTGGAGGCTGAAGTGTGGAAACTCATGGATAGTCTAGTGAAGGTAACCTATATCTTTTAAAGGCTTTTAGATCTGTTTATTTTTTTATGCAAGTACGGTTGGAAGAACATTTAGCGCCTAATGTATTTGTTGACGTTACTAGCCAGCTAGCATGAAACATTAGCCTAAGAAGTTAGCCAGTAGTTGCCCAGAGCCTTACATCTATTAACGCTAACGTTACCGTCAGCCGTTATTGTCTTCATTCCCGGCGGCTTTGCTGCTTTCAATTACGCTTTAAACAAGAAAAACAAAAAAAACACTGCACCACACTGTAGCTGTAAGCTTAGTCCTAATGACTAATGCTAAACCAAATGCTACTGTACGTAATGTTACAGCGCCCCCCTCGTGATAAAGCCGAAACACTTCACAGAGGCAGGGCTGTAGCAACACATACAAAACACTAAATGGCACCTCACAGATGTTCTGCACTTTGGTGTCAAAAAGCGGATAATGACGTTAAAGGGATTGTGCTTCTTTTTGTTTTGGTTTTCTACCTTCAGGTAGTGTGGGCGTGTGCGTGTGCTTCTTTTCTTTACCGTAGATGGCGCACCTTTCACAGCTGCAGCCCTGTCTAGACAGAAATGTGTGCGGCAGGTGACAATGGTGATCATTCGAACCGATTTCAGTGGACCTGGGCCCATAGGGTCACAGTTACTGTACGTGAAAGTGTGTGCAGTGGAGAAAACTGTGAGCTGGCATGGGTTACTGTGCATGTTTCTGTATACTGTATATACACACAGCTATGCTTTTTTGTCTTTAATATGCAATATGCGAAAGTGCATCATGTGTGGTCTCCACCAAGACAAATGAGTTCCCGTGGTTCCTCAGGTGCACGGAGGTGGCGGCTATGACTCCGACTTCAGTGATGATGATGAGCAGGGAGAGTCCTCAGAGAGAGGCCTTAAAAGGTACAATTACATAGGCTGAATAACATATGCATCAACGCTACCCTCATGCTAATATATATTCTGGATAAGCATAAGTACTTATTCTACCTTCTTTGCTTTTGTCTCCACTAGCTTACATTTTGACTGATGTGGGTAGACAGCCTCATCCACTAACAAAAAGCTTTCTATATTTATTTATACCTTTTGTCAGGAAACGTGAGGAGGAAATCTTACAGAAGCCATTCCAGAAAGGCCGGCACTCCAAGGTGGCTCACCGGAGTTTGCACTCTAATGAACTGGACAGGTACGGCACAATTACGAGCTGTTTTGTTTTACATTTTGTTGTATCTATACTCATGGCAGAGGCTCCTGCTCACTTCTGTCATGTATTTTAACAGCACATCTAAAAAGTAATTGCCATTCCTTTTCAGTCACATGCATTTCACCTGTTCACGTTGCAATTAATGTCACTTCTGATAATGTAAAGGAATTGCCAAAAGTGAAATTAAAATCATTCAATCAAACTGAAATTTTATTTGCAATTTGTGCGCACACGATGTACGACACAATTAAGATGAGAGAAATCTCATTTTAATTTTAATGTTAATGTTTGAAAACTCGTCATTACTGCCGCAATTAGATTGCGTTCCCAATCGTCCGTGCATTACCACCCAGAGAAGATGTGTGTTTTTGTTCATTTATGTCTCTAATAAAACCATATAGCGCCATCATTCTTTTCTGTTATAATAGTTTCCTGTCACTTCATTGTTCTCACTTTTGATCCATGGTTCGAAAGAATTATTAGACTTTAGTGAGACCAAAACAAAAGTGATTGTCATCACACAGGAAAAACTCCTGGAATAGTTTGAGTGCTCGGCTTTTTCTCTGCCAGCTACATAATGTAGTCATTTACACTCCGAAGTGTACAATGTCGCACATTATTAACTATTGTCATTCTGTTTTTCAGAGAGGAAGCCAGGAACAGAAGAGCCCACCTGATATCGATGAATGCCGTATCCTTTTTTAATTGACCTTTCTCTGTGTTTCTTTTAATGATTTCAGTGTTTTTTGTGATGATTTTTATTGATAAAACGACATTCATTATGCCTAATACATAATCATACAACAATCCCATATAGTATGTTCAGTTCATGTTGGTCTAAGTGCTTAATTGCCTCAATTTGAAGACATTAAAACTAAGAAATGTGGGATATTTCAGCTGTTTTTACAGTTTAGTGTGCAAACGTTTACATTGAAAGAGAGCCTGACCTTAAGCAGATGTCTCCAGTTTGAGCGGCATAAGAAGTTTGTCGGTGACTACATACTTTATTATGGAGGACAGATGGCCGACTTCAAACGCTCTGTGTGAGTATTGTGTCTCACAGTCATGCTTGACAGTCTGTCAGCTGCTGTCACTCCAGGCTAAAACTAATGCTAATATATCAACCACAGCAGACCGTTGGTTGTGCATTGTTTTCATCCGATTATATTTTTAATTACAGATTACGCTTGTAATTTTTCTCCTTATCCGTGTATTCGTGATTATAAGACTCCTCATTGAATCTTTTGTTTCCCTCAGAGCCAAAGACAAAACAGATCTGGATGTACTGCGCGAGAATCACCGCTTCCTCTGGAAGGACGAGGACGAGGATGACATGACATGGTGAGCATCAACACATCTCTTCTGAAAATGTATTGCTGTAAAGGGATAATGCAGTACGCTGGCACTCTGAATCCTAGTTAGTCAGTTAGTTTCAAATGACATTGTGTTGCCTTCTACCTTAGTTCTGGACTTGTTCTGTTGCAGGGAAAAAGACCTTGCCAAGAGGTATCACGACAAGCTGTTTAAAGAGTACTGCATAGCTGACCTCAGCAGATACAAGGAAAACAAGGTGGGATAAATGGATGATGATGATTTTGTTAATATCAAACAGCGTGACAGCACATACAGTAACAGGTGGCTCATTTCGCCTGATGATTAGTGCCAATTGTAATATAGTAGGTCAACACCACTGCTCCATTTAAGATAAATGCTACGGGCATGATGTGTTTTGGCTCTCTGCTCGGTCTCTAGTGGCCATTGGGCCATTCTGGTGTGAGGCCAGGCTTTAAAACTGACAATATTTTAAATCCAAGGGCAGCGTGCTTATGGCTCCAGAGCTGCTCTGTTTGGTTTGATGATGCCCTACTCCAATATCTTCCAAAGCCATGTGATAGCTCAGACTGATGACACACAAAATACATAAACCCCAATGGACCAAGAATTGTTATTAGAATCACCATATTTAAAATGTAAAATGTCATAACTTAAAACCTAGCTCTGACACCATCAGTCCAGTTCACACAAAACTTGCATAAACATAAATCCAGATTTCCTTGCAAATTTAGTTTGTTAACGATTGCAAGTGCAGCCGTGAGTTGCATCATTCTCTCAAGTTTAGTCAGATGTTGATCAGTTGTACTAAATGAGGTGTGACAGCCTGCAGATGAGAGTGCTATGAGAGCTGTGCAAATCATCTGTTCGTCGACGCGTCATTCCAAATACTGGAGATACTGCACACATACACCCCAAATTACATTTACAGAAAGGCGTAAATATATGTATGTAAATACATCCATTCACAAGAAAATACGACAGAAATGTTTATAAACAATATTCACATGAAGATCTGCATTGCAGCTGTTCACGTCTTCTGAAGAGCTTTTACATTTGGCCTATTTAATTTTTTATGTGAGTAGCTTTATTTTTGATAGATTTTGGACAGGCCGCTGCAGCAGCAACGCACTCAGTTCTTCCACTGAAGCAAATGCTATTGAATGTCAAAGACAGGGCAAATACAGAGTTACATAAATGAAGCTTTATAAGCTTAAGATACATTTAAAGGAAAAACTAATTTATGCGGCGTGTCTGGCTGTTTCATTGCAAATGTTTTTGCTAATTTACATGGCAATTTTTTTTAACAGTTTGGATTTCGTTGGCGGACTGAGAATGAAGTTGTCTCTGGAAAAGGTATGGACAACATATGCTCATTTTGAGTTTATACACTTTTGTATGTGTTTTCTGTATGTACCGCATTATCAGTACACTATGCAGCATAATATTTACGTTCTATAGTGATCTTAATTAGAGAACCTCTGAAAACATTCTTGTTAACTAAAGAGTTACCTTTATTTAATGAAGGTATTTGATTTGACAAGCGCCATGTCCCAAATCCATAATACATACTAGTTTTAAGCAGGTTGTGACAAAAGAAAAAAGTGACTGAAGTACACTCAAACCAGACGGCATGCATACTAAATGAGGCTGATCTTTGAGTGCGCTGTTGATGGACACTATTCTCCCACAATGCAAAGGGAATGAGGGAGCTACTCACAGTTGGAGAAAAAAATGCAACTAACTTGTGGACGGTGGTGAAACGGCTCCTGAAAGATATTGGAAAACAAAAAGTAAAAGTAGTCAATTTTAAGAAAGACATTTCACTTTCTATTTATGAAGGTTGCGGTGACATTCTGTCTGACATTGCACGCTTTGTGTCATTCCCTATTAGTAGAAAGCTGTTAAGTATGTTGAAGTATACCATGACAATTACTATGTGGGATGTTCTGTATAGAATTATAGAATATGGATTTGGGACACAGTTCAGGTTTCTCCTGGTAACATGCCCACATAACAGTTCACAACCATCTCCACCAGATGGCAACAGAGATAAATACAACTTGCACAGCGGTAGATGACATGCTGTGGACACTCCCTAACACAAGTCACTTCTTGTGTTAAGACTATTCTACAAAAATGCTTGTTTCACTTTTCTTTGACTTACTGGCTTGTCAGAATGGCATCAAAATCCTTTCAATTATTTGACCTCTCAGTTTAGTTTTCTTTTTGTTTTACTTTTTGCTCCCAATCTTTGGGGACGATTCGCTCCGTTCAGTCATTGATTGACCTGTTGATCCGCACAAATGGTTCCCCCGTGCCTAACGTTTTGGTTTCACACCCAAAGTAAAACCTCATTGTACCTCTGCACTTGTGATGGAGCCTACGTTTGACAGTTTGGCAGCGCTTTGATGATTACTGTCTATTACTTGCTCAGGATTAGTACGACACCTCCTCTCTGTCTGCCGCTCCTTCGTGTGACAGTGACAGATATTTATAGGTTTACCGGGCAGGACAGTATCAGCAGCTCAGTGGGGGTAAACCTGCCTCGGCAGCTCATTGATATGCTTTGAGCCACGCAGACAGGCACTCGCACACACTTATGTTTACATCAATGCAGCCTAGCAAACATACACAGTATGTCTGAGAAAGCTGACTAAGCCAATATATTGTTCCAGATTAAGACTGTGTAATCCTGGTCTCTTGACAGTTCAGCCCCTGTAGCAATACTCTACAGGAAGTGGGATTAGATCATGTCAGAGGTACTTCACTTCAACTGTCACGCCTGAGACTTGTGTACATTAATTATTCCCAGAGAAATACTTCTTAAGCACTATTTAGCGCATGGGACACTAAACTCTCCAGTGAAATCAATACTAATCTCATTCTGTATGTTGGAACCAACGTCCTCATTCAGAGGTGGAGGAAACACTTGTGCAAACTGAAAATTAAAAATGTTTGCGTTGCAAGTTAAAAGGTGGAAGAAGTGTTTATCATGGACTTGAGTTTGATGTGATTTGAAGACTGATAAGTAGTATCATTTAAAGACAGGCACTCAAACGCAAAATCTGTATAAACTGTATCATCACCAAGAAAGTTTGGGTTTATGGTTCAATTTGTTGCACCTGTATTTTTAGTCCAGGCTGTGTAGTGCTCGTCGGATGGCCAGACTCGACTTCTGCTCACAGATCAAATTCAAAGTTAAACTGATCCTGTCTCTCCTTGTAAGGGGCACCGCAATTCAGCTCTGCCTCGGGCACCTTTTTGGAAATCGTACTCTTTATCATCTCCTGGTATCTGTGCACTTCAGGTTGTGTTGGTATTAGGCAATGCTGAATACTCTTCACCCAAATAGATGGATTACGAAGAGCATTGACCTTTCTTTTCATGGACACAGTGTGATATGGCACAAAGGAATGTGCAGTGCTAAGAGGTTTCCTGAATCAAGTACATGAGAGCAGGATCACATGTTCTCCTCCACATCTTAAGAAATTCTTGAAGGATGATATTTACTTTCACGTCGTGCTCATCCTCCTCCCCTTTGTCTCGTCTAGAATCATTCATACCTCTGAAAGATTCACACAAATTCTCCCAGCTGTGTATAAGAATGCCAGAAACTCCTTTAAAGGTGCCTGGTCTTTTTTTTGTAAACAAACAAAAGACCTCTTTAAATTCAGCGATTTTTCTCACCAAAACACATTGTCTGTGTTCTTGAGGTCTAACCAATGCATTATACGGCATGTACCGTATGTATCATTGTATCATTTCGCCTTGCTGTGCTTCTTTGCACGTTACTGCCACCAACTGTAGAACGGTGGAATAGCGTGAAACCGGTGGCAGGAATGTGTATCCCATCATCTGCATGCTCATGTGTCTGCATGTGTGTCGCAAGTGTGCTCGTATAGGATACAAACAAATCAGGGGCCCACTCGTAAAAACCATTGGTCCATAGCGCTGGCAGCTGTCCAGAGCTTCACATGGTGCCTTTGAGTCATGTAACGAAAATCCATGTCATTTCTTTTTTATCAGCACATAAGGTGGTGGTGGGAATATAATTTTGCTTCCAATCAAATGTCAAGGCGTGTCTTTGTAGAGAGAGAAATCATGCTTTGAATGAGCATGTAGGATATTAAGGCATGCAGGCGCTTCCTTCCAAGTCATGTTTTTGTGTGCGTCTCCCTTCTGGTATGAATCTGATTGATGTCAGGAGGAGGTCAGAAACTAAAGGTAGTTGGGGCCAGGATTCTTTTTCTGGGTCTCCTGTCAATGTAAAGTATGGTCTTGGCCTATGTAACCCTCTTGTCTTTAAAAAAAATGTTTTATGCTCCTAACACACTCTTACTACAGTGCAGGAATCAGGTCTGACCCACCTCTGCCGCCTTTGTTTGACTAACACTGTCAGCTGGAGTGTGAGGCCACTAGCCTGCACTGTGACAATTTTTTACTTATTTCAACTTGCTCTTGCCTGAGTTTTCTTTTATTTACCTGTCCTAGCTCTGCTCCATCCTGAGACATATTTGTCAGGTTCATGTGTAGCATTTAGTCTGCTAATTTTGTGACATCCTAGCAAGCAGTTTCCCTTAATTTTAAGTAAAATGAAAGCAACAGCCCAATTTAAAGGTGAGATCCTCTCAGTTACTCTAGCCTGGTCTGGGTTCCAACATATACCAGATTTGTACTTTGTATGGATATCCTGCTGGGCTCTGTTGTGCCAGACAAAATAAATGGCTGTATTTTAAGTGTTAGAAGTGATACCTCATCAGCCCACAAAGCTTTCCCAGTCTAGCAATGGAGATGGCCAGTTTCTATGTCTTTTATTGTCTGTAATATGTTTATCTGTGAGTGTGTATAGGCTGTTGCACATGAAAATGAATAAATGAGTGTTCCTCAACAGTCTACAGAGCGAGACAGATGGAATGCAGGTTTTTAGACACATACAGTATAAAACATCATCTCTGGTATGTAATGCTCTTTAGTCAACGTGCTTAACAGGATGTTGTGGAGTGAATAAAAATAACAACATAGAATGAGTGTTGAAATTCAGGTCAGCAGTCTGGAATTTGCTTGTCGTGTGAAAGACAAAAACAGGCTCAGTCTGATCAAGAGTCAGAGGTGGGACTGTGTGGCTGCCTTTTAGATGCCAGTTATATTCTCAATATTTGTAAAATCTGCCTGGGGGCATTGTGTGGATCGTTCACTTTTTCCCCACAGGCGGAGAATTTATTAAAGGTGGTTGACCTCGAGGAGGGCCGGGGTTAGGGCCTAGGGGGTCAGTGGGTATCAAGAGATGGATGGAAAACAGCACTGAATTCACAAGCTCAATAACATTTGCACATGAGTGCAGCATCCTGACAGACTTTTCAATCAGGGCTGCACTTTAAGGATACAAAACATTTATTTGGTTGGGGGCTAATATATTTCTTATATATGGCTAGCACTGATCACTCTTTTTATTTACCACTCTTTATGTACCTTGGAGCAGCATTCTGCACATAAAATGTTCTCGCTAGCCAGCAGTGGAACGATGAGATGATGACGAGAGTAGCTTCATGGTATAACGTATAGTTTTGACTGCTATTCCTGAAAGCCGTGACATTAAAGGAATAGTTTGACATTTTGGGAAGTACACTTATTTGCTTTCTTGTAGAGAGTTAGATGAAGCGATGGACACCACATTCATCTCTGTACGTTAAATATTAATCTACAGCTAGCAGCTGGTTAGCTTAACCTAGCACACAGACTGGGAACCCGGGGGAACAGCTATTCTGACAAAATCCGCCTATCAACATCTCTAAATCCCAATGATTAACAAGCTCTATATCGTTTGTTTAAACCATACAATAAACAATGTGTAAAAAGTACAATTTGTGGTTTCGTGTGGATTTTGTTACAGTTGCTACCTGTTTCCCCCAGTTTCAATCTTTTAAAAGTTAAGCAAATTGACTTCCTGGTTGTAGCATCATACTTATCGCACAGACACGAAAGTGGCATTGATCTACTTATCTAACTCTCGGCAAAGAGAATACGCTTATTCATGCATATTCTCCTAAAATGTCAGATGTCCTTTTAATAAACCTATAAGTCAACTGGTCTCATGTAGCAGAAATATATCTGTGGTCATATTGTAATAAGCAAGTGTTTGGACTTCAACTTGACATGTTTGGTCTAATAGCAATAGCTGAGTCAGAATCCCCCATGAATTTTATTCAGCAGGTTAAGTTATAATATTTTCTCAAAAAACAGGCCATGTTCCATTATGATGTCTCGTTTGTGAACTTTTGACATCTACCCAAGAGTGAATAAACAGTGAAAGAGCACTGGCTCAGGTCACTGCCCAGCCACTTCATCCAGCGAATGTTAATCGTACAGCCATCTGTCAGGTGGTGTATCCGTCTTGATCTCGGGCTGCTGGCTGGTGGCATTAGTAACCATTGACGTAAAAGAACAGGAGTTTCCCTCTTAACAGGTTTACTCAGCCAGCCTAATGCCAGCTCTTGTCATGGAGCATGTGAGAATCACCTGATGTGTGAGGATACCCACTACTTGTCAACAAAACACAATGGAGATCCTTTTCCCCCCCAGAAAAACTTCAACAGAGACCCAGGAGCTTTTGTGTGAGGCTTATTTTGTAAAACAGGGATGCTCTGTGTGCCACTATTTAAAAGAAATCAACCTTCTGAGCACAGCACCATTGACTAAAGTTGTGCTTATTAGCTGTCACGTGGTAAAATGTGGGACTAGGCGGCTGAAAACTAAGTGAAGAATTGTTTACTGACCTTGATTATATTTCCTTTGTGACATTTATTTTGAAAGAAGTCGTCTAGAATCAGATTTCTATCGACTCCGCTCTAGTAGCTGGAGGGTCAGACACATTCACTCTCCATGTTGTAGCCTTCGATTATTTATCACATTCATTTATATTCACTGAGCTGCTTCTCTGCAGGGATTCAGTACCTTGTTTAAGGGCGCTCAGTTTTGTGTAGGCAATGCACAGGCTTTTATCGCCTTTCTTTACAGATGAAAGCTGCTGTGTGTACATACAGTAGATGTATTTGATTGACGTCACAGATGACGGTGAAGGCAGGATTCTCTCAGGTCTCCGGGCACCGGTCACTGCTCATGGCGCCATGTTAGAACAGAGTGGAGAAGATGGCCCTTTCCCAAGTCACACCCACATACTGTCATTAAGGATTTAAAGGGATACGCTGGCATTTGAATTTTGTCTTCACTTGGAACTTTGTACGTTTTTAAATGTAGCTGGGTGAACATATACATAAAATGCACTTAATTTCAAATGATCAATTTAAGCCATCAAATTGTTGCAAATTTTCTATGATAAAGACTTTGATGATTGATTCATTAATGAATATAATATTTAGCCTCGCTAGCGGTGTGGCTCTAGGTGTGGCTATGCCTACCACTTTGGTCCGGATTAGAATTTCTCAACAACTATTGCCATGGAATGAAGTACAGGCATTTGTGGACTCTCTATCATAATGACTTAATTGGATATAATGTCAGGCCCTCCCAAATAAACCCAGCCAACCTCATCACATCCCAAGAATGGAGTGTCTTTCTTAGCTGACGTCATAGATCCTTAATCTAATAGAGCACGTGAAGGGAAAGTCTGCCCTAAGTGGCCCGAAGACATGACAGCCAACGTCATTTCACCTGAATGTTAGCAGAGTCTCGGTCTTAAGCAGGGGAGGGCATACGTTACTTTCCTCTTGCAGAGTAAGTAGCATTTCTGTGCCAAGAATGGACTGCTGTGACGCACTCGCTCCCTCTGCTACAATCTGGAGGAACCCCCAGAGACCAGATCAATGCACCTTAAGCTCCTCGACGGATAATAGGCAGGCTGTGCAGCGGGTGGAGGGGGATGAAGTTCGAGGTGAAGAAAGGGAGATGAGAAGGAGCAGGGAGATAAGGAGGAAGGGGTGTAGAGATAGACGGGGGGGGCAGCAGGGTTTGGAGGATGCCTGACTGAATCTGAAGCATTTGGAGATTTATAGTCGACATTTCTTAATCCTAAAAATAAAACATTTATCTTTTTTTGCTACACCATTTGCCTTCTACCTGCATAAATTCTTTCTATAGCGTACATAAAAAATCGTATATATTAATATTTGTGCATTTGCTGTCAGGGTTTTGTGGCTTGTCTGGTTTTTATCTCTTACTAATTGATGATCAACCAATAAGACATTTCTTTTGCTTGTGTACATCTTAAATTGCTGTAGATAAGAGATAGATGGATAAAATATCACAAGAATGTTAATTTAATTGGAATATATTGTTTGCATGCATACAATACATGTGCTCTCTGGTCTTCCAGGTCAGTTCCAGTGTGGAAACAAGCGTTGCGAGAAGCAGGAAGGCCTGAAAAGCTGGGAGGTGAATTTTGCCTACGTGGAACAGCGTGAGAAGAGAAATGCATTGGTCAAACTCAGTAAATATTCAGTTTTTTCTCTGGTTTGTGTGTGTGTGTGTGTGTGTGTGTGTGTGTGTGTGTGTGTGTGGCATGGTGGGGGTTCCCGTCTAAGACCCGGCTCATAATAATCCTCCTTCAGGTGTCATACTGCAGAAAATCCTGTTAGAATAATTACCGTAATTGGAGGACCCACCAGTCATAGCGAACTCAGTCAAGCAGGAGATGACAGGCTCTTTTAACAAGCAAGTGCAGCACTGCAGGTCACATCCAGACATGTTGTTTCTCCTCATCAACTAAAAATGTTTTCCAAATTGTAGTCATTCTAAATTCAGTGTTTTGACAGTCCTAAATGTTTTGACAGTAATGAAACATGGTCTGGTGTCCCTAGAACATAAACCTAGTAAGGCACATTGGAGAAATGTAATGGATAGGCATGATTATGGAATGAATTAATGAATACATTTCTCAAAACACCTAAGCGTTTAAATATCACCAAGTTGCAGATCTTAGTGTGTTATTATTAACAGACAGACAGAGCAAAACAGGAGTTCCACACGGTTCTGTCCTTGGTCCTCTATCCTTTACTTTATATATAAATTATTTATCAGAATTACATCATGGAGGAGGTTCCCAGATGTATGGGGACGATGCTAATATATTTATCTGGTGAAACTATCTTCTTTAGATTTGGTAGAAACATGAATTAAAGCTAAAGCTTGTGAAAGAACTAGGTTTCTGAACTAAAATGGATAAACTATCAAACATGTTTCTTAAGTAACATGCGCATCGACACACATTTATATACATGTATCTGTCCCTATAAAATTAAACAAACACTAAATAAAATAAATTCTCTTGTTCAGCTTTGACCTATTCCTCCTCTTGTTTTCCTTACTAGGACTATGCCCTGAATGCTCTTTCAAACTCAACTACCACCACAAGTAAGCCAACATATTATTCACCTTTGAGACATTTTGTTTTGCCCATGATTTTAAAGATTGCAGAGAGTGTGCACAGGTCTGCTAGAAGTAGTACAGGTCACCATGGACAGTCAGCACACATTATTTTGTAGCATGCAAGGTTTTAGGATTCAAACCACGATTTATGTCTCCTGCCTGACCTTCTTACCAGTCAGAGTGTCTTGATTATCACATTTCTTATTTCTACAGGTGGACTCTTGACACAAATGAATATGATAATGTAGCTTGAGCTGGTTATAGATGGAAATCCGAATAAAGATGACTGTAATCTGTCAAAAGTCAGGCATTAGATATGTGAAGTCTTTTACAGTTGGTTAGGATTCTAAAAGGTGTCGTAATAGAATGTATAGAAAGCCTTAATCCATTTAAAGCTCTGGCCAAGATTAATTCATGTGCCTATGAAAGTGCCTTTGACCCTGAAGCATTTCAGGTTCCTTTATGTTGTGAATACGGCTTGTTCCAAACATTATTCTGTTTGTAGGAGGAAGGAGGTGAAAGCAAAGACAAAGACTAAAAGGTTGTTGGAGGAGAACCAGGAGCCACCGCAGAAGAAGAAGAAGAGGAAGAGATCGTCTTCACACTGCAAGAAGCACAAAGACAAACACAAGAGGCACAGAGGTAAGACTCCTCCCCTGAGCCTGTGGGAGCAGCCTTGTTTATGTTTTGTTATCGGGAATTGTATAATTCTATTTTTCTCTTTTCTTTGACATTATTATTTTGTAACAACTCCCTTTTGGTTAAAGCGTATATTATTCTAACGTTCTGGCCATCTAAACGTATATAACTCTCTCCTTTTCTCTACAGATTGCTCCGCCTCTTCCAGCAGCTCAGGGGACTCGGACAAAGGTAGCGTTCATAACTCTCACACACACACACACACACACATGAAATACACACACATGAAATACACACACATTAGACCGTTTACGATCTACTCCCCCCAGGCCTCTAGGCTCTGACATTCCTCCAAACGTCTGGAGTGAAAACACCCGTACAGTCTTTTCTGGAAACACACTTCTTCCCTCCACTGTGAGCAGCGTGAAATGAAGTATGCCTTTGCCCTGTGTGCCTGTTCTGTTTATTACAGGGTCTGGATGGGTGGGTTTGGGTGTAGGCAACAAAAAACAAAAAACCTTTCTATCCAGATGTTATGTCATTGTCTTCACCCTGAATTAGAATCCACAAACAAACACACTCCCCCGCTTTGTGTCTTGCTTTGTCTCAGTCACACATATTTGGAGCAGTTGTCGAACGCTGAACTTGATTAAATGCAGGAATCTTAGAACATGTAATTTGTGAGCGATGTGTTCATGGGGAGTTCGGGACTTGAAGGCTATGGAAGCACTTTGTTTTCTGGCAAAGGTGGTGAACTTTATTTTAGGGCCATATCTGGGGGGGGGGCTGGTGAAGCTTAACCATCAGTCTTACTATGCACAATGTGTGCTGGGCCACTATTGACCCCCCCAATATAGTTCCACATGATTAGGTGGTAATGCAGTTGAGACGGTATTGTATTTTATGCAGGCATCCTAAGAAATTGCAGCTGATCACATTACCACAAGCCAGCTGACCCACAGTGAACCAAGAGTGTTATGGACTCATGGGGTCGTGAATAAACGTGTATTTTTTCATATTTGTTTACAAGGTTTAGTGTGCTGCCTGGCCATTAACTGATTGGTCCCACACCTTCAAATCTAGATTGGGTGTTTCCAGACTTAAATCTCTAAGCCAAGACTGAGCCGGTCAGATGAATTCCTGCTATGTGAGGCTAGCAGTGAAGACCATGGCATTAAAACTGATGAACAAGGGCTATTGGTTGACCTAGTTTTTTCTTCCTGGAAGTGTGACTGACAACTTTCTGAAACTCTCCTACTAGACTCTGAAGCTGGTGATGAGCCAGAGGGCCAATCAGAAGCTAACCACTGGAAAGGACCCGCCCCTGCAGTGGAGGAAAAGTCAAGGTGAGGTTAATGGCTAATGTTCGTATTAAACCACATCATAACCATCGTAACCTTCTGTAAAACCATCAGAGACGGTCTTTACCAATTAGCCAGCATAGGTTATGCATCTCAGTATGAAGACCACTTAAAGCTACACAAAGCTATTCTGAACTGTCAGGAAAGTAACTAAACCTTGAACGTGATATGCTTCTCCTGACATTAGTGTTTATTTGAGCATAAGTGGGATATATACAAACAAAACCATCATAGAGACCATAAAGAAATGCCTTTCACAAAAGTAATATTCATACCTACATTCAGTTAAGCCAGTGGTGGTGGGTAAGTTACGTGCCTTTGTTTATTTAATTGTCTTAATTTTGGATACCTTTTTTTGCTGCCCTCTACAATTTATTTTGTTTGTATTCTGTACCAATGTTGGTGCTCCACATCACTTTATATTGTGTAGACCTTGAATAAAATGTAAATTAGATTGGAAAAGCATAGTGCTAACACTGCCAGAGTTAGTCAGGGGCCACCAAGTTCAGCCCCGTGCATGAAATGAACTAACATTTCTTTGATTCTGTTTGTTTTATCCATCTAGGGAGGACGAGTTTGATGAGTACTTTGAAGACATGTTTCTTTGACTCTGCTGGTATCGGCGGCAACCCTGCTGTGACTATACCTCCTTCTGCGCGCCGCTGACTTTAAGCGTGTTCTGCTTGAGTCTCGTGTGCATGTAGGTTTCTGTATGACGACTGTTTAATTTCATTACTGCTACAGAAATAAACAGTATTTATCCTGTACCCGTCCGTGTCTTGATGTACGTGTCATTGACCATCTCCATTTCAATCACACCACTATCAATGTGGAGATTGATTGAAAACAGTTTCAGCCGTGTGGCAATGTCCGTCTGTCGGTTGGTCAACAACTTTGGTTCAGACTGAAATGTCTCCACGACCTTTGGATGGATTGCCGTGAAATCTAGTGCAGACATTTATGTCCCTTTGGGATGAATTGTCATTACTCAAATTCTTGTGCCCAAATTCTTGTGCCCAATTCTTTGGTTAATGACTAATATTTGCAAAACCAATGACATTCCCATCAGCCTCAGCTGTACTTTCCTCCCCGCTAAGTAGCAGCATGCGGATTAGAACATGGTAAATATTATAGGATACCTGTTTAACCATCAGCATGTTAGCATGCACCGCTGTGCGTAAGTACAGCCTCACAGAGCCGTTAGCATGCAGCTGTACACTCTTGCTTTAAGATGTTAGAATTACCTTTAACTGTAAGTTATATCTATAGATTTGGTAAATTTCCCAGAGTAGCACTCTTTCCTGTATGAGTAAAACTTCAGTGAAATAGTAATCGTAATCGGCAGCAATACAAAAGAGTCGAGCGCCCTGCACTGACAAAAAGACAACAAGGATTAGTGCGAGACTTTCCCTCTGGCCAAGGCTGATCCTAGTGCTGTCTTGACTTTAATTTCCAGAGGAGGGACCTGCATGAGATTGCAGGGAGATTGTAGACCTTGGCTTGGAAACGGCACATTGAGTAATAACAGCCTGTTGTTTTTGAGTGGCGGTGGGACTTGATTTGGCCCCTGGCTGTACTTGTACACCTGGATACGTTTACAGTTGTGTTGTCAACATCTTGTTTTCTTGGTTAAAAGTCTTGCCTTCACATGTGCGCACATTTAGGACCCTTATGAATGTCCTGGGAGGAATTTATAAATCTCAAATAACACCTTTTTAAAATGTAAAGTGTCTTCTTGCCACCATGTTGTGTTTGATATGCTTTTTCATAAAAATAAAGTGTTTCATCTACTTAAAAGTACATCTACTCTTTCTCCCTAATTGAATCCAAATATTTGAATATGTAGATACCAGTATGTAAGTAAGTTTAACTACTGGAGTCGAGATTTCTCGTAAGTTGCATACTGAACCATGATTGACTTTCAGACTAGCTCAGATTTAAGGTGAGCACAGATGAACTTTCCCTGTTCAGCAGATAAATGTGAAAACATCTTTCTAAGTGTCAAACTCTTCGCGCCACATCATTCTGCACAGTGAAGCTCAAACATCCAAGTGAAGGAACAAGCAAATGCAAATTTTTGAGAGGAGGGGGACTTTAAATTTAACATTCATGTAGTGACTTGACTGGACAAAACAAGAACGCCTACAAGACTCTGAGGGGCTGCTATACCGGAGTTGGCCTAATTGATGCGACCTCTTCTGTGAGCCTGTCGTTCATTAATTCACATTTCCAAACTGTTTTATAGCCAACATGAAGTGAATTTATTTCTTTACAGTATAGGGTTTTCCACCGTGAAGACGCCGATCCATGTGCACCTTTAGCGACAACTTCATGCTCTGCATTTTTGAGTTTGAATAGCAACTTTGTCATAATCCTTCGCATGTTGGTCTGAAGCTCCTCCATTACGTTGCAACAAATCACACACAAACCGGAGTGCACTGCTGCTCTTGATTTCAAAGATTTGTACTCCTTTCATGGAGTGGAGTTTGTTGTCCACTAAATGACTATACTAAAATGGCGATAAGACACCATCCAATCATGCAGAATCTGCAGATGACAGGACACAGGCTGTTGACCAACATAGCCAGGCTACACTGTTATCGGGCGGAGATCAGATCCAATCCACTGATCCTCTTTCCTCAGAGGCTCATCCAGCTTTGGAGCCTCTAAGATCCCTGCACGATATATGACTGAGAAAGAGCGCTGTTGCAGTTTAGTCCAAGGTTTCTTTCTAAGAGTCCATTCTCTGTCTAACTTTCATGTGCATAAGTCAAACGAGAATGGCAGATAACGTATCACCTCTTTGCGTGTGCGTGCATGTGGTTTTCATATTGATAAAAAATGATTCTCTCTACACCTCCATAAATTCCTTTATTTGCTTACACATATTACATCTTGTGACACATACATACAGTTTATCATTTCATACGTCAAATGATAGATTTCTAATGTCTGAATGACAGTTGATGGGATAAGTAGAAAGTACACAATGCATTATTTGGTATCTCGCACAGGATCCCTGAAGGAAAAGCAAGTGGCCATTTTTCTTTATCACTGGATACAGAACCGGTGGTGTAACCATCCATATAAAATGTGCACAGCAGGATCAAAGAGGTAAATCCATGGTTAAATCATTAAGATGTATCACTCAGGGGTTGATTCAGTAAATGTTTTTAGTGCACTTTTGGCTCCAGTAATCACAACAGCTCCTTGCTTCACCTCAAGCAGCAGAAAAGGAGTTTCCAGGTAGTCCCAAAGCCATTCTTATAGGATTAAGTGCCTTTGAGATGACATTCTATAACATGAAGTTGGGAGCAGCAGCTTGCCTTTGCAGCCAGGGAGGGTGGGGGGCATTGCTAAAAGTGTTTCAGGAAGTTCACTGGGGTTGCGCTGTCAACTCAGATGCCTGATCAGATCAAGTTCACATCAGGTTTACATGGAGAGGTGTTGCGGGGAGACTCACACCGTGTTGACATCAAACAGCGGTTGCTGTATGATCCATGACACTGTCGCATCAGTGACAAAAGAAGCAGAGGATTTTGGCTTGTGCTATCACACAATCAACAACGCTATATAGCTGCATCTGCCACATAACCACAAGTCCTCTGCATGTATGCGTAAAGCTTTGGTAGCCTGCTTTGCCTCCACTGTTAGAAGGGTATTTAAAGTCTAAAGCTGCGTGGATCTCAAACGCTGGCTGGCAATCAAATCCTATCAAATCTTCTTACAGGAGTGGTAGATCTACAGTGCCCTGTTTGACTGACTGACTCTTGCCTCCTTAGAAGCAAAGGTTGCTTTTACTTGTACATTCTTCAAATCAGTTTTATGCTTCAGATATTCTCAAGTTTACACAATTTACATTTTACACTTTCTATGTAATGAACTATATACATGTGAAATCATGCACGTTTAAAAGAAGTTCTTTTTTTTTTAATCGATATGGAATTGTAATTTTGCTCTAAACACTGGCGTAAATATTATATATATATATATATATATATAACCTTTTTTTTTGGTATTTTTCCCAGGTCATTGGACATAAGAACAGCTTACAAGTGTTTTTCAAAGCTGACAATAAAGTTGCACAAATTCAACACATTTGCTTGATGCCTGAATTTGATTTTAGAGTGCATTTGTTCACAGATTCACAACGCTCTCTCTCTCAAAGCTCATCTCAAACTCTCCATCCATGAAGACAGTTCAAGTACAAAATTGTCAGACAAAGAATCAAAAAAAAAAAATACGTATATAGATGGATTGCATATTAAAATAATTGTACCTTTACACAACACATCAGTGCCTTTTGAGGTAAGAGAACATCAGCCCTTGTTGATCGAGCGCTTTCACTCGCTGTAGCATCTGAGCTTCAAGGTTTGTCATAAAGCATTAACAGATCCTTCAGATTTGAGTTTCCTGCTCGTGTTCAAGGAATTAATTCCCCAACTCATGCTACTTGAGCCAAAAACATCATTCTAGCCCCATTCCTCTGATCCAAGTAAGTATAAATTTACATGTTTATTGTGCCTGCCTGCCCTCCCACCCTCCATTCATGGCCTGCCACTGCCAAAACAGCAGCAGCTAAGTGCATTGTGCAACCTACAATATTACTATTGTGTGCTAACTGACTGCCAATAGGAACACTGTGTGAAAACTATTGCTTTGGCATGCATACACCCCAAATGCAGCACATGCCGTACCCTGTTTGAGCTATTTATACTAAAGAGTTTGTACTTTAGCTAGACTTAGAACATCCGTTACAGCTTGTGAGCATATCCAACCGTGGTTTCACACCATACATGTCAGATATGTTTAGAATATTGCTGTGTTAAAGGGAAATATATGTTGCCCCTGTATACATTTTCTTTTATAAAATGTTCATGGTTGTGTGTTGTACGAAGCAGAGGAAGTTTCAAACACTTCACATCTTCAGAGTCAAGCGGCTTCTCTTGCAGTCAGAGTCCCAACATTACTTCTTGGTGATGTTTCGGACTCTTCCCTCCTTGGAGGATAGTTAGGCTGACTGGACCACAGACCAGACCTGATTACACTAGACTAAACTGGCCCTATTTGGTTTGACCAGACCAAACCAAGCAGGGCTGGACTGGACTTCACCAGAGTGGACAGCACCTAAGCAAAGACAACTACGCTGGTGTAGATCAGACCAGACCAAGCTAGCCTAGTCAAGCGCCAACTAGATTAGTTGTCAGACCAGAATAGGCTAGCATAGCCTAGATTAGTCCTAACCAGACAGCATCAGTCCAAATCCAAACACTGGTGGAACTTAGCAGATGGTGCAGGTCTTTGACTTCCCGTCGCCGCCACCAGCTAGATAAACACACACATAAAAGATGTTTTGAAACGGGGTGATTCTCAACACTTGATCTTCTATCAGCCCATCATTTGGACCAACATACACACCTTTCTTGGCTTCATCTTCTTCAATTTTCTTCTTTGCCTCCTCAATGGCCTTCATCTTTGAGTTGTATACCTCAGCCATCTCGTTCCAGTGTGCCCTGTTGTTGTTCAGACCATCAAGCATGGGCTGGATCTCTTTGTGGAACCTGGAGAACTCCTGATAATTGAAAAAATAAAATAAACATCGGATGTAAGTATATGCTATTCACATTGTGCGATACAGACTGTAGAGGGAGAAGAACTCACGAGGAGGAAAACATGGGTGTTGTAGCTACATGTTATGCCTCTTAGAACACAGGGTCCACAGGGCAACGGGCACATGTTCATAGTTAAGGATGTGTGCGTTCTTGTCCAAATTCCATCCTGACAAACTGACAAAGAGCTTCCTGACGTTACTCCAGGAGCCAGCTGGGTTTAACAAGTTCATCTCTGCATATACTGTTACTCAACCGATGATGGTTGAAGCTAACACCACCTCTGTGACATGTTGTAGTCTGTAGGAATGTTTTGTTGTTGTCTTTTTAATTAGACTGCATCATGGATCAAGGGTACATGCTGTTTTTTGGTCCCATATACTGTGCATAGTGTTAGTTATTCAGCTCTGTGGCTGCAGAGTTGAAGCTACACCTTCCTGACACAGTTTCATCCAGAACCAAACCCATACATCACGGGCTACAAATGGGTATTTATTGCACAGTTGGCAGTAAAATAAATGTTATTGCCTTGAAAATAGAACTCACACTTGGAGAGAGGCTAATGACTCAGTGTGTAGTGGCGGTTACAGTTTACATTTGCAGAGCTCATACTCTTTGAAAATATCAAAATCGATTAAATTGAACGGAGTCAAAACAACTTGTGGACAGAATTTGTTTTTTAATGGTGCTTTACTGAAAATCTGAATCAAACAGAGGCTGGATTAAATCGTTACACCCCTGTGGGTGTGTTTAAATTCAAGCAGTTACATGTGAATTGTTGCAACACAGAGCACAGGCCCATTCCCTATTTGCAAAATCCTAGCCTGTGTTTTTTCATGCCTTGAGATCCATCTTCAAACCCTCACCTCCTCCCTTTGTTGATTCTAACTGTACTTTTTATGTTTCTTAGCTTGACGGAGCAAAAGCTGTTTACCTTGTATACAAATGCGCACACAAAGTCGATGAAACCGCACTGCATCTTGGGTAGCTGTTCGGCACAGTTCCTGTCCATCATGGGCTGAGAGAGACCGAGGAGAGAGATTCAACAAAAAACTGATGAAAACTGGGGAACCTCACAGAACAAAACAAAAACGATATGAAAGGAAGAGAAGGCACAAGCGGGGTGCAAGTCTTACAATTGGTTGTTGGTCCAAAACATTTCTTTCTAAATCTCCTTGTTCCCAGAATTCAGCAGCGACCATCAGAGCCACCTGCAGAGGAACAGCGAATATAAGGGGAAATAAAAGACAGATATAGGGAGAAAAGGATTGTAAATGAGTAGCAAAAAAAATAAAACACATTTCACTCCCAGGACCTTCTGTTATCTTGTCTGGGTTATTTTCAACCCTTTCCAACATACAGTATTTACATGTGCGTGGGATGGACTTAATATAAGCAGGACAGGATCTCTTCTGCCAGCTATAACTTCCATACTTGTCTTGACCTTCTGTAAAGCTTTCAGCATTTGACTTTAAAATAACAAACACTGTAATACAAGTGGCCTATTGGACCCAGTTTGTTTCAACTTCATGATTTAAATTATTGAGCTACAACCAAAGATATTTCAAGCTGAATAACCTGATCTATGACTGAGGACAGGCAGGTTAAAATAAAACGATATGTAAAACTCAATCCATTGTTCAACAACTTGAAAAACCTTTTTTGTCATATCTACTCCTGTGTGTTCTGTGTATTTTTTTGCTTCTTGTGAGCTTCACTATATATATATATATATATATATTTTAAATCAGCTTGCGTGAAGGCTGTGAAGGCAACCCACCTTGCTCTGTACCTCCCAGGGTTTGGTGATAGCTGACAAGTCACAACCTGTCATCATCATGGCCCTGCCAGGTGAAGGACAGGCAGACAGTCAGAGGAGAGAAGGCTCATGATGAGTACATGATGTGAAATCCTCCCACAAATACAGTTGAAAGGAAACTGGACAAAATCTCCTCAACAGCTGCTTCATCTTGTGCTTGAATTGGTTACGTACATGATGACTTCCTTCCTGGTGGGGTTGTTGGAAATGTAGGCAATGGCCTCCTTTTCATCTGCCATCGGCTCTGTGGCATTCACAATGTTTTGGAACATGGTTCTCTTTCTGCGTGAGGACAAACAGACAACATAGTGGACAATCAATCAGACTAAGCAAATACGCAAGTCGATTCCATTAAACGTACAGACTCGGTCAGAAGAAGGGCACAGGTAAACAGACAAACATCGATCGGCTGCAGCTAAACCTCTGACCAACATCAGCAATAGTCAGCCACTCTTTCACTAGCATTATATCCCGTCTGTCATGAACTGTGGCTACAGCACGGCTGATCCTGCAGAGTATTTCAGAGAACCTACTTGAAGTAAAGGGCCAGATCAGTGGCGATGATGCAGACGTCAAACATGTGCTGCACATTCTCAAACTGTCGCTTCTGGAGGTTGCAGAAGATGTTCAGGCTCTGCCAGAGACAACGAGGACTGGTGAATATGTGTGCGCTCCTTTTTCTTTAAGTCTGTTATTTTTATGTATTGTCCACTAATCGGTCATACCTCATCAGCCATGAGCGTCTTGCTGTACTCCAAATGGTGCCTCTCCATGATGGAGGAGCCATGAAGTTTAGCCAGAGGAGACGCACTCCTACAGGGAGAAAAGGAGGGAAAGATAGGAAAATAAATTGACATGCAGTTTACACACATGCATGTTTCGCACAAAATAACATTTTGACTTGCTTTGTCTGGTAGAGGTTGTTGGTGCCTCTGTGGTCGATATCGTGGCAGAAAGCAGCAGCCACCATGGCAAAGGAATCTAGATCAGAGTAATACTTCCTCAGCCTCCCTGTCTGTGGGTGGAAGACACAAATCATTGATGATCATGTGCAGGTATTTGGGTGTGGGGTGTAATGATCTCATGGCATTATAAATACTTAAGGTGGACTATATTTGACCTGTATTGGTGCAATTCCCCGCATTTTTATACGACATAGCTGCTGTCACCACTGCCTTAAATTTTGTGCAGTGTGAAGGTTCTACAAGAAACCGACGACGAACAGAGACGAAACTACAGCCAACTACAACTAGAGCTTAGAAATGCTTCTAGTGGTGGGGTCTACTGTAGGTGCAGCAGATGTTGTGTGGGGCGTTACCTGCAGCAGGCAGAACATGGTGTGGCCCACGTTGAAGCCGTGCCTCCAGTTGTGGTAGGTGATGGCACGGTAACCCTTCCTCACTGTGTACATCCATCTAGTCAGAATCTGGGATGGAGAAAGGGAGAGGGTGGATTCAGAGAACAAGCTGATTCCTAAGGCTCATTGTTTCTGCTCTTGACATATTTTAAAATACCCCCATTTCACATGGATTACATGTTTGCATTTGAAATTTCTCTCATCAAATCCATCCCCGTGTTTTCACATGTATTTTGCAAATACTAAATACTCGGGACACTCTCCAGATACTACGGACTGTTTTCACCACCCCCCTCATTCAGCGCACCCTGTTCGGGCAGACAAGTCAAAATAAGTATCTGATTACATGACTCACCTCAGGGGGAACTTTAAACTTTTCAACAACTCCGAGCTCAAAGAACATGCGGATGCCGGCTTTGATGAGGTCGTGCTCTGAGACGGGGAGGTCACTGAAGGAGAACATGTACAGATTCTCTCCAGTGACATTGTCAGCTGGCGGGCAGGTTGCTTTCTGCACGTAAACAACAGCGCAATTCACACAGAAGACATCCATGAATCACTCAATACTCAAAACAGTACAGATGATGACACGGTTACAATGTCCGTGTCAAGATAGTTGACAATAAAGAAACTGGTTTAATTTGATTTTGATGAAAAAGAGATGAAGTTCTCTGAACTCCTACCAATAGTTTGTACATATCTTTCGGTTCGCAGTCTTCGGGTTCTGAGTCAAACTTCTCTTTGGTGTTCTGGTTATAAAAGAGAGAACAATAATTTACAATGTAATTTTACTTTCAACCCATGTACATGCTGCCATCATGTACAGCCATGTACAGAAATCTGAACATATCCTTGTACTATCTGTTCAAAAGCAGTAAACTGTTATGCCATCGTCTCAAATGTTAGTTGCTAAATGGATAAGTGATACTCCAGACCTTACATTGGGCCTCTAATAGCTGTTATTGGAGGACTGCTACTCAAAAGCTATTTGCGGCAAATTAACCCTTGACTACTTTAATTCCCTGCTTGGGTGGCCTCTTGGTCAAATGCTGAGAGCTCAAAAGGTAGGTGTCTGGAGAGATGGTGTGCAGGAAAGTCAGGCTGATACTGACCAGAATGGTCTGCAGCTCATCTTTGGTGCATTTGCTCTGGTACATGAGCATCTCCTGGGCGATGTCTTTCCTGTACTCCATACGGTTCAGCCTGTCGTAGGTGTCGCAGTTCAGAACTGACCAACCCAAGAACTGTGTCAGGGCCTGGTACGAACAGCGAGAGTGAGAAAGCATGAGAGTGGAGAAACAAACATGAAGCAGCTGAGTCGCCCCTGATTATATAGTATTTATAATTATTGTTATTAACTCATTAATTAAGTTAATGAATGCACTGGGTGGCAACTATTTCTAGATTCTTTTCTTCACTTTCTTCACTGGGTGGTACTACAGCAAACTCAGCATCTCAAAGCAGTATGAAGTTCCTGCTGTTTCCAAATGTATGTGGCAACATGCTCCATAATCAGAACAAATATTTCCCTTTATGGGGGAAACCTGTGGTGCAGAGTGTTGACAAGAGTGCATCTCCACGCAGACAGACAACGACATGATATCCCAAATGAGATAGACTGTGTGATGGTGACAGGAAATAAAGAGAGACCTCAGTGATCTGCTCATCGTGTTCATCAAATGGCTTGCCGTCTTTCCTGTTGAAGAAAGTGGCGATGCCCACAATTTCTTCCTTCTTGTTGACAATGGGCAGTGACAGGACGTTCTTGATGACAAAGCCTGTGTCGTCCACAGCCTCTTTCTGAAAGACATTGAAATAAAATATTCTAACCATGCACTCAGTTTCAAACCATGGCTCCATTCTTCTCGATTACAAGCATCAGAACAGTAGGATACAAAATCTGAATATTGCACAGGAAGGGCCTTAATGTGTGCAAGTGTATCAGAACCGATACTGATGTGTTTTCTATTGCGTACACCTGTGAAATCAGCCATAAAGTGGATACCAAGGTGGCCACATACAATGGCGTGTGGACAGACAGTAAACGTCTCCTCACCTGGAAAGTGAAGAAATCATCTGCAGCCACATTCATCATGTTGCAAATCTGCAGGCAGACACATCAAAAACATTAAAATCCAGCAATTTTACTCATAACTGCTATTTCTAATCAATCTTTGCAATAACCTTTAACTAAATGATAGCTGTCTGCCTGTAATTGTTATAAGTCATGACATTTTTGTATGGTCATTACAATATGTTAAACCTTTTGAAACAGTGAAAATGAACCAATGAAAATTGGTGTTCATTCTAAAATGTGTTCATATATTCAGTGCCATAAACTGACACATAGCTGCACAAAGTAACTTCACAGTATTTACAGTATTCCAACTGATAAGCTACATACCACCAGCTTATTTTCTGGACAACTGAATAAGTGTAGAGTGAAATACTCCGTTGCCTGTTTTATATCAAGTACTATCACATTGCACTGAATGCGTCCCCGCATTGTGATGTTGCTACATTAGATGTGCCTGTTCCACATGTCAGTTCCCCTATATTTCCATTCTTTTATGATTCTAGTGATTCTGATGATGGATTGCACTGCAGCAGCCGCGAGAGACTTACAAAGCCATTCTCTGCAACGTAGGTTGGTAGTCCGCTGACTAGAGCCCAGTGATCTGCAGGCGGACCACTAAAAAAGTGCGAAAGAGAGAAACATACAGAGTTGTGCAACCTGGAGTGTGCAAGTTCTTCCCTGAGAAGCAAGTTAAACGGTGCTGACTCTCACGCATTATGTTTCCTCTACAGAAACCACACCCAAATAACACCCCCCAGAATTGTCTGTTGACAAGCATGAATGCTTCATGTATTTTAAAATACATGAATGCTTCATGTATTTTAAAATATACAGGATATATATGATGCCTCCATTTTGTCTTTGTTTTAAATTTAAATTTGGGGTGAGCGTGAGATAATATTCTTAATAAAACTAAGTTAAGATATTTATTTTCAAATAAAACATTAAAAAATGTTTAAAAAAATACTTTTCTGGGTTTTTCTGTTATGCTGCATCTTGAAATGTATTGTATTAGTTTGGGTTGATTTTTTTTCCTTGTAGCTAATCTTGCTCACGGTATGACTTTGATTTCTTCTTTGGCTTCCAGGAGGTAGTCGATGATCTTGTAAAAGATGATTTCCTGTTTAAAAAGCAGAAGCCTATTAGAAATTCTAAAAACTATGTTAGTGAATAGGATGAAGGGAGTAGGATTCAAAAGTATTACCAAACTGAGTTAATAACAAGGGGAATGAGTTTATTACCCTGCCGTCTGGCGTTTTTGGTCCCTTATAGGGTTCCACATCTCCCAGTTTCACGGGCCATTCATCATAAAATTCCTGCAGGATTAAACCCCCCGAGACAACAATAGTGTTAAGTTATTCATGCCTGTAGCCATCAATGCTATCTATCCAATTATGTCTGTAAAACTGAATCAATTCTGCAAGACCAACCTTCTCTTTGGTCATGTCCAACAGACCCACTGAGTATCGTTCGCATAGTAGATAGGTCCTTACAGTGTAGAGCGCTTTGTGGAACTGTCTCTCAATGTCTGTCAACTCCTCAAACACTTTACTGGCCGACCAGAGCAGCACCTACAAGTGAAAGAAAGGCAACGAGTGCGTGTAATTAAATGTTTAGCAACGGCATAAAGCATGAGCTCTGTTCAGTACATTGGAAATACCAACAGATAACGGACACAGTAGACAGTAGTCATCAGTGCCTAATGCTGGGAGGGAACACTGGATAACATCACAACATTACACATCCACTCTCACCCACTTTCCTTACATAGATTTTTACGTGGAGAATTTATTTACCAAATAGCAGCAGTTCAGTTTACCTGACTCCTTCTGGACTCCACATTGAACATGTAGGCTGTGTAGTGCTGCAGGGCGATGACCTGAGCAAAGTTCATGTACTTGTGGAAGAGCTAAGGACCAAATCAGATTAGAGGTTTCATTAATACACAACAGCAGAATTAAGACTGTGGCACTGTGAACTTGTGTTTGAGCGCCTTGTCCCCCAGCAAAGATGTGACATTGTCATATAAAGTGAACTGCATATGAATTATATGGTGGTAACACAAAGAATGCAGAGGTATCCGACATTATCTTAGCAGTTAAAGCATTTGCCCTGTGCATCATTTGCGCCAATCCTCTCCTTAGAGCTCTTTACTCTCCTTTCCAGTTCCTGCAATTCACCAATATTTATTATATATATATATATAACTTAGAAGCAGCCTCAATAGTCTGTAAAAACATAATTTCCATCTGACACAGTTCAGTCTCTATGGAATTGTGCCTCAGTGAGAGTTTATGGCTTCTGGATAATAGACAGTAGTGAACGTTTTCTGATATAGACCACAGAGATAACATATTCCCAGGTAAATCATCAAGCCTTTTTTTCCAAGTCAAAACGCTCAGAAGCAACCGCACTAAGTCACTCAGGTCTGATTGGCTCACACTGACTTAATCACTGACTGGTGAGATGTAATTACAGCAATAATGTTTTTTTAGTTGCAATTTTCAAATGGCAGAGTAACAGACAAGCAACTTCTGACGTGATGAGCAGCAAATTGCTACAAAATAGGCTGCATTATAGCTGCTGCTTCTTAAGACAGAGAAGACCTAATAATGGCACTGGTCAAATTCAGGTTCTATTCATCAAACAGTCAGTGCATCCACGCATCAGAGCGTTCAAAACACCACCCTGTTCAGCTCACTCAGTGCGAATGCACATGTTCAAAGTGTGTATTCTTACCGCCTCATCATCTGCAGAGAACAAGTCAGCTCCTATTTTGTTTAGTACCATGACGACTCCAAGGCACTCTTTCTCAGCCGTCAGAGGGAACGTGAGCAAGCATTTAGTCTTGTATCCAGTCTGGTTGTCCACAAAGTCACAGAACTTTTTATTCTGTATCGAAAGGAAAAGAAAACTTCAGGTTTGGATGAATCCTGTGACAACTCGACATTCACATTTACACTGTTCATTTCATATTATTATATCGTATTATAAAAATTCATAATATATATAATATTGACTTTTTTTTCAAATTGAGGGCAGCATGCTGTCTGGACTTACTTTTAGATAAACTACAATTTGTTGTTTATTCGTAATCAATACTGTATTATTGGCTACACTTGCTGCACTCACATTTGTCAATGGACAAGATGAGTCAGTGTCATATTCTTCAGCTCACTATTTTGATAATTCAACTGATGTCTAATAGGTGTGGTAGGCATGGACACATGACAATAATCCTAAGAAATAATTGATATCTGCTGCAAAGCAGCAAAGCACGAACCTCACCATGAATGTTATGTTAGGCTGCTATTAGACCAAAATGACTTAAAAAATGCTGTCCATTTTACAGGTCCAAAGTGAATAGAAAGAAGTGTGGTGGTAATTTATATATATCTCAAATTTGGGAATTTGATGTGCAGATTTATGAAGAAACTATGGCTGCTAGCTAACTTTAGAAACAATGATTTGTGTAGCAAATAGCCATCAGCTAACAAATTCAAGTTGATATAATAATGAATTCAAGTAATTTCTGTGTTTTTAGAGACTCCACCAGGCCTATAGAGGCCTTGCCTTGCAGAGAGAAGGAAACACATCATTTTTGACAGCTTCAGAGTCAGCAACGCAACTTTCATGGAGAGCACGCGCCCTACAGAACTACTTCTCACCGCTGAGACGTCAGGAACATTTTGGGGCTTTTTGGACTGTGCAGTGAAGCCCACGATACCCATATCCAGAGGGAACACAATTTCACCCTGCGGATGGACTGCATTTGCCTCGTATTTGGATGTTGGAGTCACGTCAAAGAGGCAAGTGGCGAGCTCGGGTATTCCGTTTCTGGCGCGGCATAAGTAATAACTGACCCTGTCGGCCTGTAGGATCAGGGCAACTCTTTGCAACACTTTGTGAAGGGACTGCTCCATGGGTCCCTGCTTCTGCAGCTCCTGGACCAGCTCGAAGATGATGGCGGCCTCTTGAACAGAGTTAACATCCTTGAAGGAAGCACTATCTTTGACATCAACGGGCGCAGAAAAGGCGGCGGATAGGGCTTCGGCGCGCAACTTCTTATCAAAGTATTCTTTGGCGAACTGCGGGTTGTTCTCCAGGTACTTCTCCACGCTATCCTTGTCTGCCATTTTGAGCTCGAGAGGTTTGGTATTCCCGTCCTCTTTTCACAAAAGCATCACCTGCAGGGATATGTAAAAAAAATAAAATAAAATGAAATAGAAATGGAGAGGGGAGCTGCGCTGTGGCCTACACGGTCGGTTGGATCAGTAGCATCCGTTTGTGTGGACGTGCATTCTCCTCCACGGTCCCCGAGGGAGTCACTAACATGCCCCGCGTCCGCCGACAGACAGAATAGGACAGAGTGCGGCTTAGAGGCTGAAGGGATCAAAGTGGCCGCTAATTAATGTGACGTCACATCATTAAACCCCCTGCTCTAAGCGTCCTTAACCCGCAAATCCCAACGCTGATCATTTTATAACGGGCAATCCTCCCCATCTTAAGGACGCAGGAGAGAGTGAGACTGTTGTCACGTCAAATGCCAGGTGTCCATTGGTTCGGGTTGTTTTCACATGTCCCCTTGTCCCCATGAATGCAGCTACACACACCTGACACCTTGGGGAAACTTAGTCCAACGACTGGATGCCCTAAACAAAGATGGCTGGCTATTATTAACTGAGCGCGCTGTCTAGTTAGCTGCTGGCAGCCTGGCAAGACAAGGAGTTCCCCCGCTACTTCTTGCTGTGGGCGGATGTGAGGCGTTGTGAATATAAATTAGAGCGACCTGTTTCACACTGGGAGAGACTGGTCGGGTGTTTGTGTGCGAACAGGGAAATACAAACAGACCAACGGACGGGCAAGGCATCCAAATGTAGTGATGAATATTGAAATATTTCTGACAGCCAATTGTAGTATTTTCTTTTCTAACTGAATGGAATCAATGTCTTTTTAATAAGTATTTTTCCTGATTGTGTTATTGTTTAACAAATGTATGTAGCCTACTAAAATAAAGTTGTTTTTATTTCATTCTGTGTGTGTTTGGGTACCTATTAAATTGAGATGGACCTCTACTGAACAGCACCCACAGTGGCCACAAGTAGCAATTACAGGATTACGACATTGGATTTTCTCTGCATTTCAGTCAGTTGTTTTAAGGACACCGTCATTAGCTGCAAAGCACTTTGAGTTTCTTGAGTTATTTAAGTTTCACACACCCTCAAAACAAGAACCTGACTGTACCACTATTCTACCCAAAATGTTAAATGCATAGACAAACCTGGCTGCATAATGTAATGTAATGTAATGTATATTGTTTCTTGGCTGATCTTCAAGATTATGAAAGGTTACACTGCCTCTGGCCAAATTCCAGTTGCTATTATTTCTGCTAAAAATGAGTAATTGCGCTGTTTTCGACTGGCTGTCTGTGGTTATGCAATCTGCAGATGTTTGGCTGTGTGCTGTGCTCTTTTATTCAAATAAGCCCTCAGAGGACTGGTTACATGATCTCAGTGCAAAACAACGGCATCGGTTTATAAAAGTCAGACGAATCACAGACCTGTGTTAGAGAATGGTTTAGGTATTTCTCTTAAATTGCTTGTACTCTGAAGTATATACATTTGAACTGTGCTGGAACAGCTGAATAAAGCAAGCGGCTTCACCCTGGACTAGTGCTATAAACATTTTCACAAAAAAACACAATTGATCCCTGACCGATCCCTTAAATGACAGTATAAAGGAATGTTCTTGGTAGATAAACCTGTTTCTTTTGATTCATGTTGTTGATGATTTGACAGGTGTTTGAAAGTCCAGACTCAGTGCTGAGAAAAGATGTGATTATCTCTCTTCCGCATTGATTTTTTTCTCTGTTGTGATTGAACTTGAGCACTCGGTCTACCATTTACACAAACACAGCACTGGGAGTTACAAAGGAGTGCCTTGATAGCATGATCAGGTCTACAGCTGATACACAAGATGTAAGTTCACTTATAAACACAACAGTTTGGTCCAGCACTGGGATCATAGTGAATTGAAATTTGGTTTGATTCATTTTCCAGGGTCACAGAGAACCAAGTCCTGCAGTTGATGATTAAATTAAATCAACAGTGTCTAAGGGTCAACGATACCTTTTGCAATCCAATGTCAGTGGCTCCCAAATGACAATGTCAAAAGCTTATGCTGGTAAGGTGCCTGGTCATAAATTAGTTGCCCTCAATTTGTAGTCGAGACCAGAAACCAACAAATTCAAGTTAGATAATAATAGTGTTCAGGTGTAAATGTTCCACAGCTTACTCCCACTCTGCAGGTACGATGCAACTCCCCAGTACTTCATCCTGAACTTGGCAGGCTCAGAGGTTTCTTCGAAGGTGGCCAACA